>JAOEHY010017988.1:7375-29237 GCA_025447955.1 Psilopsiagon aurifrons | reverse complement strand
GGGGTTTTTTTCCACTGTATGATTTCAGTATGTGTCTTTCTCTTTATGTCATGTCTAGCTTTTCAAAGAACATGGCTAATTATAAATTAACTCCAAAAAGGGCAATTCTCAGCTTATGCAGATAAAAATTTTGGCATCAGTTAGTCATCCCTTCCAATGCCATCCCCATCTGTTGGTGGCACTAATGTTACACCTGTCTCAGCTAAGAGCCAAGATTCTATGATTCTACGATCCACTGGGCCTTGAACAAGTAGTGGCTAGACAGGAAGTCCTGCCCAAGAAATTACAAACCAAAGGTAGTACCAGAGACAATAAAAAGACATGAACAACCTTGAAGAAAAAGTGAGACAATATTGGTCAGAGAGATATCCGGCACATTCAAGATCTTAGCAGTCTAGAAGCTCAAATCGTGTGAAAGACATTGATGATTTTAATTTGCAGGAGACTACACAAGCTCTTCCCAAGACTGAAGACAGCTTAGGGAAAAAGCACTGAAGTGTCTATTTGAACCTCATGAAGTTCAACAAGGCCATCTACAAGGTCCTGCACCCATCCTGGGACAATCCCAAGCACAAACACATGGGCAGAGAATGCATTGAGAGCAGCCCTGAGGGAACGACTTGGGGATGCTGGTTGACAAGAAGCTCAATGTGAGCTATCTGTGTGTGCTGGCAGCCCAGAAAGCCAACTGTGTGCTTGGCTGCATCAAAAAGAACATGTCCAGCAGGTCAAGGGAGGGGATTCTCCCCTTCTGCACCTCTCTGGTGAGACCCCACCTGGAGTACCAAATCCAGCCCTGTGGTTCCCAAAACAAGAAAGACATGGACCTGTTGGAAAGTCCAGAGGAGGGTCATGGAGATGATCAGAGGGGCAGAACAAGCTCCTAGGAAAACAACCTCAAACAGACAGGTTTTTTCACTTTTCATCATGAGGAACTCACATATTGATGGCTGAAGGAAGATGTTGAGATGATTATTTTGAGGATCAGATGAGGCTCAGTAGACAGAGAAGCAATATGTGTAGGTGGACATCATATCTTGTATTAAACTAATTTATCAAAAAAAGTGAGACAAGCTTTCTCTGCTTTCAGGTCTGAATGAGGACAATGATTTTCCAAACTCCATACCGGTTAATAATGACTGCTCTGAGCTTGACTTGACTCAACTATTTGAGGAAGAAAAGGGTGACAAGAAATTGAGGGTCAGAAATGGGTAACGGATTTCCAAACAAAGCTAACAAGTTTAAAAAGTATAAGATAGAGACAAACACACATTTGTTAACAAGACCAATAGTGTTACCTAATTTGAAAAATCCCACCAAATTATGTCATTTTGCATTTTTATTTTATTCTGACCTCAAAGCATCAGTAGTGTGTTGAAAAGAAATACTTGTGGCAAATGAAGGTAGACGAAACAAATCTTCACTATGTTGAGGAAGTGAGGGCAACTGGTATCTCTGTGTCTACTAGAGCTCTCCCATATCACAGACTTGCCAGGTGCATTTAATTTCAGACAATGAACATAAATGTATCCCAGATAGAGCAAGGTTAGGAGAGGAAAGATAGCTGAATATCAAATGCTGTTTTGTTTATTCATTTTACAGGAATTTTTACTTTTGTTTTCATTTAGAATAATATTACATATTTGCAGGAATAAGGTCCTTGAAGATCACACTGTGGAAGTCTAGAAATCATCTGTGTCCAGAACGTAAGGAATCCAAATTCTTTCTGAGCATAACTCTGGATTTATTACCATATTCTCTTCGGAAAATAAGTCCCTGTGGATAGCTGACCCCTGCTATTTTATGGCTCACTGGCTCTTTGACAGCTGCTTCTGGGTGGCTGCAGGTTACCACACAAATATTTCTTGAGTAACCATTTACCTGCTTCCTTGTGGATTCCCCTTCCTTAATGTGTGCTTGACTTCACACAAAGGACTGGTAACCCAGCCTTTGTGAGCTTTCAAAGTCATGAGGGAGAGGAAAGTGACTAACAAAAGATCCTGAACAGCTTCTAATTCAGCTCTTTTTGTACGGGTCACCTACCTGGAGTTTGTTTCAGGAACTTCTTTCAAAGGAGAGAAAGCTCCAACATGCTCATGTTGCCTATCTGATCTTTTTCCTGGGTTTTGCACGCAAATGCAAATACAATGCTGAGTGGAAACAAGGAATGTCAGAAACTTTTATTCTTGTCAGACTCTTCAGGGTAAACTAAGAAGAAACTGGTCATGCTTGGTGACTTTGCTGTGTTTAATCAGATTCAGATGAAATGGTTGCTGATAGATTTCTGCAGAAACATTGCAAAACTTATTGACTGATAATTTGATGAGAATTTACCACACTCATTTATGACTTCATTCTAGACAAATGTTTCCTGTAAAACTAATCTATGAACTCTTAAAAATATATTCTATATAATTTATATACTACCAGTATTAAATGTTCTTGCATTTTACTACTGTAGGAGCAGTTTTGACACATCAGGAAAAAAGGATCCTGACTTGAAGAGCCATCTCTCTGAGCTGTTGGATTAGACAAGAATTGCTGTGTGGTGGAAGCTGTGCAGTAGTCCTAATATCTGACTTTTTTTATTTAGCTTTTTCATCAGGTGTACTCAAAGAAAGTTACACTGCAGAAAAGAAAATGAGCAGCATCTATTTTTAAAGGTTTTGTATTCTGCTTTGCTAAAGAAAACTCATGTAACAGACACAAGCATCCAACCCACAGTCCTCTCCCTCAGGATGGATGCCCAAATTCATATGGCCCACTGGTGGTCTCAGCTGGACTTTCACAGGTTTAATATCTCAAGGAAGATGAGCTTGCAGAAAAGGGGTTATTTTTAAACACACTAATGATTTATCATTTCCATACTCTTTAATTTCTCCATAACATCTGCTTTCTCCTGTTACATGTTGTGTTTGCAGGACTAATAACTTATATTATCAGGAAATTACATTTGAAAAGAAGTACAAGAGCTCTGATTTGTTTGCATTTCTTTTAGAAATTACAATCCCTTAACCAGGACATGGAAGAGAGGTGCAACTGGTTTGCCATGTCTAGTTCAGTGTCCAGTGTTACTTCCAGTAACTGGAGGTCTACTGGATAGCCTGTAGAGTGGGAGAGGTTTTTTTCTCAAGGAAAATGTCTTCACAACTGGTCCATATCTGGGAAAAGCAGATTTGTGTGAATCATCTTTTTCCAATAAGAAAACTTTCAACTGAAGAAAACCTGATTGGACCTAAAACTGGAGTCATAATGCTATATTGGAGAAAAAAACACTGCCAATTTGGCTCTTTTTTCTTTGTCTCACACTCTCTTATTGATCAAACTTATGCAGCTCAGACCAGAAAAACCCCACCAGTGAAAATGCTGTCAATGACAAGATTATTTTCACATTTTGTATCTCAGTGCTCAAATAGCATTAAACACATCCTTTTTTCAGTTATCCCTTAACTAGAATAATTTTTTTCATCAACTGAGTGAGAAAGGTGCATGGTCACTTGGCAAAATCAATAAATCCAGCAAAGTTCCCATACTGATTATTGGTTTTGCAGGAATGGAATTACATGATGACAAATATACACAGTTGTGCCAGCACGTTCTCATCTTAGGATACAAGCTGCTAACAGTTACTAAACTTTCTTAGCCCAACTGTGGGAGTTGCATTCTTTTGATTCTCCTTCCCATTCCCTCAGAGCTGGGGGAAAGAAAGAGGGGGGAGTGCGTGAGCAAACTGAGTGGCTGAGAGGCTTAAACCATGACACAGAGACATAATGAAAATCGATGCCTTAGACATTTTATGATCAACTATAACGAGGCCTAGAAATATTATTTTAATAAACAGCCTTTGTAAAGAATAAACACTATTGAAATATGCTTGTCAATGCTCAGCTGTAATAATAAATGAATGAATAACACTTCTGTGATATATGAGGTGATGGCATAAAGGAATGATAAGAGGGATGTCATAGCTAAAGGATTAAATTAAGTTGTTTGAGGAGGGCTATGCCATATAGGGACTCTCTCTAGATGCCCTGGCTACAAAAGAGGACAGTTGTCATTATTCATACCTGCACTTTGCCTGGCTTTGCTCCCATGAGGGATAAGCCTTTGTACATGTATATGATCCCTTCCAAAGGCCAACTGAGTTTCTCCAGCATCTAAGTATGGTCTTTGCCTTGTATAAAACTCACTGGCTGCTGTAAGATTTAATTTCACTTGTAAATAACGTATAGTACTAGGGCAGAGTCCAGAGGAGTTGGAAAACTTTGGTTAGATACTTTTGTTCTTAGCAATTTATGAGTCTTAGGTGTAATTGATTTAATTTCAGGTGGGTAACTAAAACAGAACAGTTCCTCCCATAATCATCATGTTGGTTTTGGAAAAACATAAAATTATCTGAAAGATCATACAAATATGTGTTCTGGCAGAGACTTACATGACCATAAGCCATTGAACTTGTTTATTCTCTCAGTAATGAATATGCAAAAAACTTAGTTATAGTGAACTGTACATCTCCATTGACTTTAATGGGAGCAATATTTCCTTCATGTTCAAGGATGGCTCTGTTTCTCCTCAAGCTCCTTCTTTGGTGTTGCAATATCAAGCAGATCAGCATAAGACTAAACTTATTGGCATTCAGAAATTACTATTAGCCCAAACTATTTCTTGGGAAGTATTTCCAATAAACTAGAAATTAGAAGTGTAGAAAGTAAAGTAGAAAGCAAATAATCTGTATTTTGAAAAAATAGGGACAGATTTCCTGAATATTTTTTAAGTCTTTTTAATAAAAGAGCTGCAACTTATGTCTGAGGTTTGAAACTCTATGTAACAAGAAGCAACAGTTAAGCTTCTTTCCATTGTGGTCTTTAAAGAAGTTTTTACTTATTTTCACTGCATTTCCATTAATTTGTTAACACGCTACTTAAATGGAGGTTTTATGCTTTAAATCACAGTGGAAGCCTGGTGCTCATTAGAAAGTGTTTCTGCTCCATTCACAGCAATTAAATTCAAGCCCGATTGGTCTCAACTCCAGTTGCTGAAATGGTACTTTGCTCATTATTTTTCCACAATACAGGAAAACTGATTCCACTTTTTTCTCTACGATGATGCCATCTCAAGGCATCCATATGTCTGGATCTTTGTTTTTCTCTCCCTTCCCCTCCAGCTCTGTCCCGTCCCCTGAAGTTCCAGCATTCTCAGAGCTGGTCCCACTGCCCTCAGGCCTAAGCTGTGCTTTCGATTAGTGAAACGATCTGGTTAAAAACAGACTTCTTTTAATTAGGTCTGAATAATTCAAACACACCGATTTCCTCAACATGCCATGGTCCAACAGATGGGGACAATGGGTGAGTGGAATTCAGTACCTGGGACTAGGGAGCCAGTAGCTCGCTTTGTATAACTACAACTACCACCTCCATTGTCACCAGGTCCTCAGGGAAAACACTTGAGTCTTGCTTCACTAATGAAGAAAATCATGTCATCTGAAGCACATTGGCTTCTTAAAATACAGGTTGCTTAGCTTGGTGCTAAATCACAGAACTTTGGACTTCAAGAAACTCTTGCAGTATTCAAATGTCATTGCTGTGTCTCTTCAGAAGCCCAAATGGCCCACAGTGTCTAGAAAGGATTTGCCAGTCATTTGTGCTGCATGCACATCTTCCTGTTTGTGAACATGGATAAGTACTATTATTAAATCCAAGTGACACAAACGGATAGCAGAGTCTAAGTGCTAATGAGGTTTGGTGCCACAGTTAAGTAACAGTTATCAAAAATAAAACAAAGAAATCTTGATGACTATCACTCCTTAAGAAACATTACTACTACTGTAGATATGAAATCAGAAACACCATTTCTTACCTCATTACTGCAAAGCCAGAGATATCCTTTCCTCTAAAGGAAAAACAAAAATGTTATGAATAAGAAAAAAAGCTGTGGGGGCATGAAGGGAAAAGGGTTAATGCCCAGTTAAACAGGGGTGGTTTGAGTAAATCTGCCTGGACATTCACAGGGCAGTATGACTGTGCTAGTACAGCTTGATTTATTAAGACCCGCTTACCACAAAGGAACTATGACCCACATCAAAGCACACAACAGACCCTATTTTTTCAGTTCTTACAGTTGTTCGATCTACTGCAAATTGTTCTGCAAACAAGTGCAATTTCTGTGCAAAAACTTGGGTTTTTTTCTCACTTTCCTTTTGCAGGATTACAGCGGCAACGCCGCTACAGGACAGTGTTATGATGCATTGCCTTGAAATATAGTGGTTGTAGGACTGGGAAGACAGCTTGCTCTAGACAAAAGCGTAAGTGGTTTACACTGTAGTACATTAATAGATGGTTTAAGGGTGCATTTGATTGCTTTTGTGGCTTTGTTTTACATACATCACGGATGCACGAACCCTGCGTATTGTATTAATACTTGTGTATGTGTGGATATGTTTCAATAAACTAGATTTGTCTAATGTAATAAAGCATAAGTTGTGCATCGCTTTTGGTAGTCTATGTTAGACATTGAACACGAACATCTGTTCTGGAGGGAGAAAAAGCAGTTCTGTGAAATAAGTTTCCCTGGAAGAAAATCACCTGCTAACCCACTATTCTTTAGCGGCTGAATTATGCACAAAAGCCCAGAGGGGTTTTAACCTTTCCAAAACTCCTAGATATGTTTGTTTTACAAACAGTTCTGGTGGGGAAAAAAAAAAAAGTGACCTTATTTGCTGAGATTACATTTTTATTAAAATTATCTGGACACATTGTATGCAGTTTCTTATGTTTGACATCTCTGGAAAGGCAGCTGGTTTGCTTTGATCAAGCCTCATAAGGATGGTCAGTGACTCCATCATATACTAGCAAATAAAGCAGTACCAAGCAATGCTCTAGATACAAGGAGTCAGTGGTCTCTACTGACATGCTGTTAGGATGGTGTGTGGCATTGTCCTGGTTGGGTTCATCTCCCATACACTGTCCCTAAGCAAGGTTTAGAGATTAGTGGAGGCCAAGGAAATTTCCTTTTGGTGGAGGGACTCTGAAACCCTTCTTTCAAAAAATATGTGTTCCTAGCGGTATTAGAGCCACTGACAGGCCCTGGGCACCTATCATGTATCACTGTAAAAACTGTCATATTATGCTCATGAATTTCTGTGTTTGTATCTTTATCTTTCTCTCAGGTTATGGACTACAAACTTTCTAGGGCAAGGACTTTGTTCTCTTTGATCATGTTGCACACTAGGATCCTAGTCCGTGACTGTATCTCCTTCTGCAGTCTAAATAATAAATAATTCTAAAACTAATTCAGAATAATGCTTCAGACAGGGGTATAATGGAGAACAGCATAGAAAAGAGCTATCAAAAGGCAGACAAGAAAGCGAACTGCTACCTTATCAACTGCAGAAACCATTTACATTCTTACCCTTGTCATCCTTGGACATTTATGTTGATCACAGAATAAGCAACCAAAGGAAGCAATGAACATATTTTTCACCTATTGCTGTTGCTGAAATGATGTGCAGTTGCTGTCGTGTAAGACTCTTGATGAAGTCATAAAGAAGTCCCTCCTTACATGGTGTGTTACAAGGCAGGAATGAACAGCTGACTGCCATGAACTTTTCTATCACTGTTTTCCCTTTTCCTCATGACATTTCTAAACACAAACACTTGTAATCACTTTTAGAAGGGAACCCTGTATTCATGCAAAGCAACAAGGGATTCCAGCACCAAGACAGATACATCTGGACAATTTGGTAAACTCCCAAGCTTTGACTTAACTATTAAATTGGTGACAGTGTTTCTTTCCAGTCCATGTGGAAATCTTCAGTCTCGAACTACAGAGGGCTGGTGTTGACATTTCTGATGAATTCAGGGCACTCCCAAACATTACAGATGTACTCATGCACTACTTGGAGTTCTGACGTTACTGAAAAATTTATAAGTATTGCAAACAATCTGATTTTAAAATGCACAGATAGGGCCAACTCATATTTGAGAAGCTTATTTCTGATGCAGGTGAAGAAGTTACAGCCCAGAAGCAATTTGGCGTGAAAAAGTGACTTTGAAGTTTACTACAGTGTGTCTGAGAAAACACATTATTGCTTGAAAGTATATTGAGGAAAAAATCAACCATTTTGTCTCAGGGATAAAATTATTGGCTAGGTCAATACATGAAGAAAATTAATTATGTCATACATTACGTCAGTGAGAACCCTCTGTTTCAAACATGCAACCAATTGCCTTCAATAAATAGGAGGACAATACTTTTCCATTGGATTTGAGTTGATGAAAACAAATACAGTGACAGGATTTTTCTTCAGCTGAACTCCTGTTCCCAATTAATTAATTAGGTTAATTCAATGGCTTTTCACAGTGTGTAGATCAAACAGCTGTGTCTTCTGCTGTCAGGCAACACTAAAATCTAACTTGGGGATATTTCCTTTTCCCCTTTAACATCAGGTTTAGCTGGTTACCTTCCAGATCAGTGCCTTTGAGAACAATTGGTCAAAAACAAAGAGAAAAAAGGCCAGAAAAGAAATTTCAGGCTGGATTTTTAATCATTTCATGTTGGAACATTTTCATTGACTTCAGTGGGATTTACCTATCTGTACCAGCTGAGAATCTGGCTCACAATATTTAAGCCTAAAAGAGTAGGCTTCCCAGAATTGCTATGCTAACAACTTTCGTGACAGAGGCTGCTGCAGGTTTTCCCTCCTGTACTGTGTCCTGGATCTGATAAACCTTCTCCACTATTCATTGACTTTTTAATCTAAGATTCTGGGCTTTTCCGAAAGTTATCCTACGCACAAACACAAGTTACAGATCTGAAGCAGGGATTACTAGGTGAAGTTGTATGCAGTAAATCCAATTACAACAGTAAATCCACTTATAAAATAGACATCATCTCCTAAAGTTTTTGAATCTGTTCTGATATTATAATGAATGTTTCTAGCCATCACAGATAATGTGAATTAAAATTGGTTTAAAAGGCCTGTACTTCCTACATCTTGTCAAATTTGTAAGCTCCAAGATCCATTACTCTGGGACGATTTAACAAAACTGCTCTATGTAAGATAAGTGATCGTGACACATAAAGATGACAGAAATTCTGGCCTGCACATTCAACCACAGCCAAAGGTATTTAAGAAGGACCACAGCATGGGAAATGACTGAGTAGATTCATGAGACTCCATAACAAGGCATCCCAGTGACAGGAATTATCCCAGATCAGGCACACATGAAGTGAATTATTTGATCAAAAATTTTAGCCCCTTGTATAACTTTTGAGTGGGTTACATAAGTTTGATTAGACCTGATTTCCTGAGATTTTACTTGCTGACACTGTGGATATTAAGCTGTTTCTAACTTTTTTCTAGTGGACAATTTTTGTAAGTGTAGTTTCAAAAATGCATTAAAAGAAAAAAAAGAAGTGGACTATGAAAATCTATCCCAACCTTCTTCCACATAAGCTCTTCAAATCTAGTCTCCTATGAATATAAACAAAATTGAGGTATGTTCTTGTATAGGTACTGTGGTTCCTTTTTCATTTTTCACACCACCATGAGTTTCAATTAGAGGAGATTTTCTTGACTGCATCTGATGTTATCTTTGATACGCTTCCTCTTGTACTGAACTGGAAATAAGTATCTGAGGTGCTGAATGTTCCTTATTGCAATTAGTAAAGCGCTATTTAAAAGAAAGTTGATTTTGCTTCTGTCTGTTGTTGACTGCACTTGCTGAGCACATTTGCCTGCTGTCCTTGGCAGCCTCATGGCTATGGTGGTGAGTCGTTACTTTATAACAAGCATAATGACATTCTCAAATGGTATATTTTGAAAGAAAACAGGCCATTGTGAGATCAGATTCAAACAAGCGGGCTGCTCAGAGCAAGCATTTGTCTTTTTGGTGGCAATGAATATGCCAACATCTAAACTGGAAAAACACGTGTGTCCTCAGCAATGGTAAGACAAACAGCTGCCTTACACAGGCTTGCAGGCAAAAAAGTAGCACGGAAAGTTTAATTTTGAGTTTTCATCCACTTATTGGAAAATGCAATAAACCAAGTTGAATTATAGATGATATGTTTTAGCGAAAGTTTTCACATTTGCCTAGGATATTTGGTTATAAAGTTCCTAAGCTTTAACAGGGATGGTGGTCCAACATCTTTGTACAACTTTGGAACTCTCAGAACATGTGAGGGAAACATATAAACCATGTAGAAGTTAAAGGAACTTTTTTTTCCTACTTTTCCCCTCTTGATAGTCTCATGTGCAGACTAAGAGGTCATCCTTCCCCTGTCTTTTTCACCTCCCCTATGTTCTGGATGATTGACAGCTACTCAGTTCAGTTTAGCAAGTTTTCCACACTGTGTAGAAATATGGGTGATATCCTACCCTGTTTCACCCCAGGAGAAACTTACAGCTTGAATTATCATTGGAAACCTCTTGAGTCCTTCTTGAGCTAGAGCTTAAGTGTCTGGGAAAGTTAGCAGAAAAATAAGTGTGACTGTATCTATCTGAGTTGCAGGAACTGGCAGTGTGGACTACCAAAATGCAAAGTACCTTTTGGTAGCTTAAACATGTATTATCATGTGTGCATTTTAGTTGTATCAGAAAGTGGCATGTGGTCTGTGAGACACTGCTATTAAACTGTGCTCTGCATAATGAAGTGTCTGTTTCCAAACAGCTGCTGCATTGGTCCCCACCGCTGCATGTCGATTTGTGCAGTCCACACCAAGCCTAGAGCTGCCATAGCCGTGATGGTAAGGCTGTCAGAGTCTGTAGGATTAAAGGTGCCTTGAGTACAAGCAGTCACAACTTGCTTCCCTGTACAGATGGCTGCTGGTGAAGGAAATGGAAGTTTTAAAAGCAACCTAATTCACTGGTTTGATGTTCTGGGTCAGGAAGTAAGGAGTGGCAAAACTGGCTTTCTCCACATCAGAAATGGGTAAGAGCTGGCTCTGCCTCAGCTGAGCCCCACCAGGCTGCCTCCAGTCTCTTGCCCCTAGCCATCTGAGTAAGGCCTTGGCCAGTGCCCAGTTGTTTTCATCTTGTGGAAACCAAGCTGAAGGGGTGGAGATCTGGGGGACACTTAGCTCATTTCTCCTCAGGGCCCCCTGGGTGGTGGGGGCATGTAGCCAAAGTCCATCATTTTACACGGAGCTTCTGTTTGCCAGGGTTCACCCTTAGCAACACCATGGTTTGGAGTTTTCTGCACTGCCTCAAGTCCAGCCTGCTCTTCCATGTAGATAGCACTGTGACAAGTCTGGCAGCTGAAGCCAGGTGTACTGAAGGCAGATGAGGACAGCCCACACTGTGCTTACTGCTATTTTGGATGACAAAGCAGGAAACTACAGGCAAAACAGCAGGACATATGGATCCCCAAGGAAAAGCTCATTTGCAATTTGTTTGCAACCTCCCTATGAGGTTCATGTCATTACTGGAGGATGTTCCTTTGGACAGATAGAGAACACGGTTTCTCAAAAACATACCATACTGTTAGCAAACTAACTTAAAAATTAATCTAAGAGCATAGTAAAAACATAGTCTTTAAAGTAAGAAAATTTCAACCTTAAATGAAAAGGGAAGATTTATATGAGAGCTTAGAATTGCGGCCTTCTTTGAGAACTTATTCTTGGATCTACTCAAGGGCTAATTCTCTCACAGTTCTGAAATAATTTTTTTAGTCTGAAGTATTTGCTTAAGAAGTGGTGACATTCCTGACAGGAAGTTACTGAGTGACACCAAAGTGGGGCTGCCAAGCATTTTTAATGAGCCTACCTTGGCAAAATATTTATGGACATGCTTAATGTTAGTGGGATCTAACTTAAGTTTGTTGGTTAGGCATGACTGCAGAGTGACAATCTCAGTGGCTTGATATTGATATTGTCAAAGAACCCACTGTAAAACCTGTCACATGCAGCCTTTTACTTCTTCCATGTGTTTCTATATTGAGTCTTGTGGGTCTGTTTCTCTCACTTATCTTCCCTTTTCGTCCTAGAAAACGTCTCTCATTGTTCTCAGCAGTGTTTTCCATGTTTGCGTTTCAAGTCATCTGAAGTCTCAGAGACCTACCATCCCTGGAGACAGAGTGCCAGATGGGCTAAATCAGTAGCAGAAACACTAAAGAGAGTCTTCTTTGAGATTGTTCATTGTTGTGTCTTCCTTCATGATTGAGGTCAAAGTGATCACCAAATATAGGTATAAGAAGACATTTACCCTTAGTATCCACTACCTTTCTTGGTAGTGTGGGGCACTGGACCAGCAGTGACAAGGTGGATCTGACATACCAGTTTCACGTCATTCCATGGCTACAAACACTTTTTGCATGGTTTTACTCTCTTTCTGCTTTTGGCACATAATAGTGTCAACTCCTTTCTGGCAGCAGCAGAACAAAGTAACTACAAGTTTACTGGAGTTTATAATATCAGTTTATGATAACTGATAAAACAGATTTAAATTAATATTTTCTTAGATGTTCTACACCCTATTAATGTTTGAGTATTACCTGTGGTAAAATGCATCACGTGCAATTATCAATACTTTTATTTTAACTCTGAGGAAAATTAATAGTAGCTGGTTTTACAATAGCATGCAAAAATTTTAGTCAGAGCACTGCTAAGAGCATTTGAAAATCATATTGTCTGTGTGTGCATGGACTCCACATGTTGAAGAGCAGAAAACATTCATATTTTCCATAGTTGATAAATTTATTTTAATTCTTGAAGAATTAAATATGAAACATGAAACATTTTCCAGCCTGTTCAGTAGCTTTGATCAAGATGAAAACCTAACCAACTCAAATTCTGGTCAAGCAGATGACTACCTCTATTTAATGTGAAATCATAACTGAAGTCTAGGTGGAGGCAATATAGAATTAATCTTGCTTTCAATCTCAAGGTGTTCATGGACAAGGCATTTGGATTTCCCTAGAATGTAAGAGAAAATGTTTTGTATTACACATCACATATTTTTATAAGTCATAGAATATTTATGTCATATAACTGCAAGTAGGTGGTATCAAAGGCCAGAATCTGCTAATCTTAGACAACTGTTGAGGGAGAGAGTTCCTTAAATTTACTCACCCTGCATTGTCATCACAGCACATACTGGAGTAACTGAAGGTGGGGGAGTTGCTCCATTTCTCTACTGGGAAAGCTGGTACTTTGTGTTTGCAGAACGTTGAGAAAGGACTGGGGTTAGGCTCCATTTTGGCCATGACAATGAGAAAAACCCCTCCTTTTCTTTTAACCTCTCCAGATCCCACCAGCATACCCACAACAGTAAAAACCCCAAGACACATCTGAGGAATACAGAAGCTGTGTACCAGTAAATGCTTTTAAATACATCATGAAGCCTTAAAAGTCAAAAATCCTTCTGCTAAGGGGAGTTCTTATCTTTCCAGTCATGCTAAGATGGGAAAATGTTACAGACACCATGATGCACAATAACAGCAGTTTTGCATGGAAGATATTTGTGTGCCATGGTGATGGGTAGCACTGAAAAACAGCATGGACAGATGGCAAAGAGACGGACAGACAGATAATACCATGGGAGCTACAAAATGCTGCCCAAACTGGATTTATGCTGCTTCAACTGAGCATAGAATTACTAGTTCAAGTCAGCTGCATCTCCGGTGAAACACGTGGAGCTGTTGGTGTTGAAAGGGCCTCTGAACTAATAAGCACTTTAAACATTTTTCCAAACATCTTTCTGAGCTCTGTGAATGACCCTTCCTTGTTTCCCCATGTTAGCCCACCACCGTTACCCCTATGACAGGCGTCCAAACAAGAAACACATCGGGCAGCTCCGGGGGAAGGACTTGCCACCACATTTATCACCATCTTTTCCTTCTCTCAGTCTTTTGTGATCCTGACAGTTGTTTGGGCTCAGTTTTCACTGGCCGGTTGAGATGAAACTGAGCCTGCCCTTCAGCTGAAAAACCCAGTGGCTGGGTGGGCCTGGAGAAATGGCCCTTTTTTCCCCTCCCTGTTTAAGCCTCTTGTGAGTAACTCCCTGCAGCTGTCCATAAACATTGCTTTCTGAATGGAGTGAGAGATGTCTGGGGCAGGCCCTGCTCTCGCTGTTTCTGAAATGAAAATAAATACTGCCGTCAGCCGTTGCAGAGGATTGCTGTGTCCTGCTCCATAGCTTTGCAACCACCTCAGGCCATTTCTCTTCAAAAAGATGTTTTCATCATGAATGCTCTGCAACCCAAAGTACCCCAAAAAGATGAATTTGTGAGTAAACACACACCACACAAAAGTGTACTTGGCCATAAGCCAAATCCCATTCTCCTTATCACCACAGAATGACATATAGAGGAAGATGCTTACTAAAAGTGCAAAGCAGAAGGCTGTGTGTTTGCATACAGCATATACATATATGCATGCATATATGAGCAGCAAGCATGGTTTTGCATCCAGTGTAAATTTTGCCACCCAGGAAACTGCTGTTAGCTGAAAGCTGTGGGTAGGCACCCCCCTTGCACACGCTTTTGCCAGCTGAAGAAGTTATCTCCTCTGGTTTCTTCTCTCATCCCATTGGGGAGTGTACCCATCCTAGATCATGGGCTTGTGCCTCATCAGCTGAATCACATCCCATTGGCCAGGGGTGTCTGAACACTTGATGAGCTGCTCACAGACCACTTAGACCTCTGTGGCATGGGGGGATTAAACACCTTTCCCCTGCACTCTGGCCACTCACTTTGTCTCTGCCCCACCACCATTACCCCTTCAATGTGTTGGCCCTGGTGCTCAGCATGGTGTTTCCTCATCCAGTGCAGTCACACAACCAGACAAGTCTGAGGAATTTCAACAGCAAGCCATTTCTTACACATCGTATTTTGACTAAAAAGGGCTGGTTTTAGCCTGTGGTGTGTATCAGACAGCGGATCTGAGGAGACAGTAGCCTCCCTCGAGGGCATGGTAGAAAGCTGAGGAGTGGTCTGTCCTCAGGGGCACTGCCAGGGCTGACCAAGAATGTCTAGCCATTTTTTTTCGAACCAAGTTTAGGATGTAAAAGAAAAGTCCACTTATTTTCAGATCTGGTCATGTTTTTCTTTTATTCTTTTCATCTCTGATGTCTTCTAGGCATTTGGATTTGATTGCATCCTGAAAACAGGATGAACTGATTTAACAATTGAAGGTGTTTTTTTGCTTTCTTCGTCTGAATTCTGTAGAACTGAAACTTCATTCCACCTTTTTTAGTCAAATTTTGCAACATCCTTGATTGCTGGAAACTTTTCAGTATGGACTTGCTACAACACAGGAACACAAATATTGGACTAGGCCCTCAGGGTCAATTAATCAAGTCCACACTCATGGTGTCTAGCAGTAACTCAGAAGAAATGCACAGGAAAAGATTAAAGAAAGGGAAGCTTATCATGAGCTACCTAAGTCCAAGCAAGAAACTTACTTAGATACTCTGGCTTGTATTCCAAATAAGTAAAGCAGAGGCATCAAAGTTGACCTCAGCTTTTTCTCTTGCGTTGCTTTTAAAATTTGTTTTCATTTCATAATTGAAACAGAATAAAATCTTAATGATGATTTCATGAAACTGAGCCCCACCAGAACTTTGCTTCTCTGTCCCATCCTCCTTCTCTGTCCCATCCTCCCAAAGACACACAAATGCATTATCTGAATAAAATGCATTCTAAAAAAAAAAATATAAAATCTTAGAGTGTTTTCAAATTGATGCAATGCAATCTTTTGATGAACTCTCACTGCTGAAGATATTCCAGGTGGTCCCAATGCTTGTGCTCTTTTCACATTTAGGTATGAGTGGGTTGCTGAGGATTGATGGGTAAATCTCTGTCAAGATCTTTTGCAATTAATTCCTTGGTGTACTGATCATCTTTGTATCCTGATACAGCAGATACAGAAAAGGCGGTTCAGATCTTGGTGAGCAGAATTGCATGTATAACAGAAATAAAAAAATAATTAAAAAAAAAACCCAAAACAAAACAAATGAAACACTCCAAGCAAATAAAGCAACAACCTGTGTGGAAGTGGAAGACTGAAGTGGGATGGTTTTGTTGAGAACTTGCAAGTTTATCAAACTATAAGGCACAAAGTCCAGGTATCTTTTATCAGATCGCTCTAGGATGCTGCAACTATCTCACCATTTTGAACACTGGTTAATTGCGCTTTTAAGAGTGGAGTGTTTGACTTTGTTGCCTTAGTAACATTATTGCGGTATATATTGTTTTCTTTGATATTCATAACTACCCAAGAGTTTTTAAATGCCCAGCTCTCAAAACTGCACTAAACAAACTCAGAAACTGTATTGCCTGGCATCACGTGACACACAGACAGGACACCAACAAGGCTGGAATTGTTAGATCACAGTACAAAAGAAGTCCCAGAAACCTGAGAGCAGCAATAGACTAGGCAAAGACCCTGCAACCTCAAGGAGACCGAGCAATGTGGACCCTGCTCCATGGTTTAGCGACTATGTCCAAGTCCATGATGCAGTTTCTTGAACTCAGGAATTACAGGAATTTTTTCTCAGCTCAGTTTGCTGCTGAGATCCCCATGTGATTTAACTGATAAACTTTTGTAAATTCTATCATTATCATAATCAGAATGCAGCAGATATGCTGCTTGGAGAAAGTAACCATTTTATACCAAAGATTCACCAAAGTAAACTTGTTCTCTCTCTAGCTCTTTTCACTGGATGTCAGTGGATATGGAGCTATGATTAGATAGATAGATGATTTTCAGGCTGAGATAATTTCTTATTTTCCAAAGAATTGTCTTTGAAAAAAAGCAAGTCAGTGTTCAATGAGCATCTCCTTGTCTCTGTCTCTTTTGTTCTCAGTGTGCAACAGACACTTTGAAGGCTCATTTTACTGCAAAGGCACTTGTGTGAAGAGTAGCCCAAAGGACCTTGCAATGGTGATTAGTCTTTGTATACTCCCAGATCCTTTGTGCCAGACCTTCAGCATGACAGTTCAAATGGGTTAGAAGTTCACTCTCACTTAATTAATTCCAGATTTTGTTCATATGGCACACATCGTTGGTGGCAGGACTTCCAAGAAGGACTGCACAGGTAGGAAATCAGCTAACAATGACTTCATTTTTCTTTGTGATTCTCCTTGAAGCAGGCCTTAATTTAACAAAAAAAATCCAGCCAAATGAGCAAAAATAGCCCTGTATGTACAGCTATGCTTTTCAGAATCAATACCAAGATAAGTAATTTCATTTCAAATGTATGTTTTAAGTGATATTTACAAGACTCAGACTCACAAATTGTCATAAAAATATAAAAGCTTTTTCATTTTCCTTTAATGTGTAATCAATATTAGCAAGCACTGAGGTGATTAAAACAATTCCCTCTTATCCATTCCCTGTCTTGTCCCTCTGTAATGTTGTGGGTGTTCTTTTTATGCTGTTGGCATTTCTTATTTACTTGAGTGAAATTAATTTTATTGGGTGTGCCAGAGCCTCTAGTCCCACCGCTTGAAAGAGCTCATGCTATGAATGTTCTTTTGCTTGTCAAGCTGTTGCTCATGAGCATATGGCTGTGTGTATATATTGTACATGTGTATATAATGCAGGACTTTCTCCTAAGCTTAGATTTTATCTCTGAATGCACAGAACACTGATGTGTTTGACCCTGTATGAAAGTTTTGAAAAACCTATAAAGATGATAAAGAGATATAAAAGAATAGGTATATCTTTGCCATACAGACAACATAAATCTGAACAGTATGAGTTCGTTAGATCCATTGTTCAAAATTATTAGTAGGGTTAGAAAAATGGTGTGAATAGGAATGGAATTCATAACATTTTTAGATGTCTGTGATATGGACATCATCAATTGAGCTGGGAATTTGCTCATTTACTACAGTAGTAAAAACAAGGGGGCCTATAAGGATACTGGGGAGGGACTCTTCTTTAGGGATTATAGAGATAGGACAAAGAGTTAAGGGTTAAAACTAAAACAGGTGAAGTTTAGTTTGGCTGTAAGGAGGAATTTCTTTCCTGTAAGGGTGGTGAGGCACTGGAAAGGGTTGTCCAAGGAAATTGTGAATGCTCCATCCTTGGTGGTGTTCAAGGCCAGGTTGGACAGAGCCTTGAGTGACATGATTTAGTGGGAGGTGTCTCTGCCCACGGCAGGGGGTTGGAACTAGATAATCTTAAGGTCCTTTCCAACCCTAACTATTTTATGATTCTATGATTTTATGAACACCATCTCAGCTAAGTGAGATGGCAAGAAAACCCCACAAGAAAACCAAGAACAAATCAGAACAGAAGAATTGTTTTCCACACAAGCCTGTTCCTGTGTTTAAGGATTTTTTTGGTGACTAGCTCAGGTACAGATTTCTACAATACAGGCATGTAAATCTAGGGCAAATAATTATCACCTTAGTCAGTGACTTGGGTCAGTTCAGTATTTTATTTACTATGGCTGCTGCTAGTTTAATATTACAGTTACTCAGCACAGGATTTTAGGGAATACCCCTCCTTTTCCAGTGCAGAAAACTAGAACATTTGTTCTAGCTGTTCTAGTCATCTAACAGGCCTGTAGCAGTAAATGCTATTAAGGACCTGAAGGCAACTTAACTAAGTTATTAGATTCAGAAGATATTGCCAAGACAATATCCAGTATGTCCAGAGACTAGCAGAAGAAGCACTGATAGAGAACAAGTGTGTGAATACCATCAATGTGAAAAGGATACACCTTTACCTTCTTCACCGCTATACTCTTCCATTGGTACTGTCCAGATCTTGGATAAGGTCAGGTTTTGTTCCAACAGAGCTTACAAAGGCTTGATACGATTACAGCAGAGGGCAGTCAGGTAGGCAAACAAAAAATGTTTTGAAAAACTCTGCAGGTTTAGTACAAAATGGATTTGAATTAAAGGTGTAGAAAGAAAATTGCTTAATTTTGGGATGAACTTAAGAATGTTCATTAATTTCTTGATGTTATTAATGCCTTCATGCACCACAACTCCAGGATCTGTCTAATTCAGGTAGACAGCAAACTGTCTGCAACTGTACATGCCTTTGCTGTCTGGTGTGGGTATATTACCATGTCCCAGAATAGCTGAGCATTAACATATTAGGATAAAGGTAAATTCTGCAATTCCTAAATGTTGAAGGGCATCTCTGTGGAATGTAGTTCTTGGTAAGAGAAGGGTCTAGGTTGCTATATATCAGTGTACCCTGAAAAACTTGTAAAGGTATATTGTTGATGAATTTTTTCCTTCAAAAGACACAAAGGATCTTTCTTTCCCTAGTACAGTACTTTACATTTTGTCCTAAACTATACTTTTGTCTAAGAGGCAGGCATAAACTCCTCAATGAAGGAAAAGTCTTCATAGAGTTCACTGCCTTTCCTCAACCTGCCCTTCAGAGAGGAGCAATGCGTACAAGAAGAACAACTGTGAGAGGTCTGCTGAAGCCAAAAGCTGCATATTGTCCAAGCTGTTCTCCTGAAGAATTAATGCTGCTACATATCATGCTATCAGTTGTACCATTTAACATGCAACTAGTGGGTGCTTAGATACTGAGGCTGCATCTCCAATAAAAGTTAAATGTGACCAGTGCCTGCCTGGCACTGAGGCCACCTGGTATGGAGCACTGCCAAAAGCAATACTACTAAATTCTATTAAATACTACATCAGTATATTAAAATCTCTTGCTCTGCAGAATAGGGTGACCGCCTATTGGGAATGGCTCCTGCCATGTGCTAATCCCAGAACCATGCCTGGGAACAATTTGAGAAACTGCTGACACAGACAAAAAATATGCCAGAAACTTCTCTAATAATATAAAACTATGGAAGACTGACATGCAGGGCCTGGGAATATTTCTTCACACTGGTAAATTTATGGTATAAGTGTAGCCTGTAGAAAAGCAGGCAATGTAAGTATGCATAGAAACTAGGATAACTGTTCTGCACAGGGAACCAGGCCACTCAATGTGGTGAGTCAATTCATCCAATGATCTTCAGCCCTATATCAAGTCTATGTCTTATTAAGCATACTGTCCTAGAAAACATTTCACAGGGTGAAGCATTAATTTATTATTTCCTGATTATTCCATAGTTAATTTTAACATACAATTTCATTAGGCTCAAGGAGAAGAAATGTTGCCTTTATAGACCAAGGATTGGCAGATAACATGAGAGCATATCGGAACACTGAGAGCAGATTAGCTTCACTGAAGCTAGGTGCAATTACAGATGTTAGGATCAGTGAGCTGAAACATTTTTCTATTTACACATTTGAACTGTGTTTGAAAGTTTAGTTTTTAATTAAAAGTTTTTTTATAGACCTCTTTCCTCCATGTTATAGCAGCCTCACTTTATCTGCACAAGGTTTTAGACTGCTCTTTGTGGGGGGAAACACAGAAAAATTTGTATTCTCACAGGTTTGTAGTTTTATTTAGATTCTGCATTATTGAGCATAACAGGTAGTGACTATGAAATAACATCAAGTAATTTGTTCCATTAGGATACACAGTACTCTTTGTACAACAATATGCCCCCTTGTTCTTTCAAGTATGAGACATAACAATTCTGTATGAGTTTTCTATATTTAAAGGAGAAAGGAAAAAATCATTAATATGGGCAAATACTGATTTTATCTGGCCATGTGTTGCCGATCAAAAAAGACTGAGTGAAACCCTGTAAAGTTAAACTTTTACATCTTCAAACAGAGCAAGAATTTTCCTTCTGAGTCTATTACATCATTTGCCATCTATTGCTATCACTAATAATCACTGCATGTTAGCAAGAGAAACCATGAATAGATTCAAGCGATAGATACTTTTGTAGTTCCTGTTGTTAACAATCTGTTAAAGCCAGACTCTGAAAAAAGTGCAAAGGAAGAAAGAGAGGGAAAGAAAGAGGAAAAGAAAGGAAAGATTGAAGGAAGGAAGGTTGGTTGGTTTAATACAGAGACACAAATTAAAAGCAGCAAAAAAGAATGAAAAGAGACCAGGGCTCAGGCAGGAGAGATGAAAGTAGAAGAAAAGACAAACATACACAGCTAAGGCCAGAGTGCAAGTCCTTTCAAGTCCTCATTAACCTCACAGTAAAGAGGTTCCTTGTGAACATTTAGCCTTTTCATTGAGCTCTGGTTTTTCGTTGACAAATGTCAGCTGTGAAACTTTTGGACACAGCAGTGACCCTCTAAAACCTCTTTCACAGAGTGCAGGCAAGATCTGCCACTATTTTTTAGCTCCAAGAGCAAATACATTAATATGAGCACGGTATTGGACCAGTGTGTGGGTGTGAAAATGAAATGTGCGTCTGCGTAAGTAGCCATACAAGAACTGGGAAACTAAAGTTTCCCCTATTACAACCTGAGCACCAAAGTCACCAGAGCAGTCTAATTGTGAGGGTGAAGGAGGTACCCTCACTCACAGCTTATTTATTTGAAAACCTCCTGGGAGAACATGATTCTTTCATTCATATTTGTGGGTCTCAGGAGCAGCTGTCACAAAGAGGGACCATGGCTCTGGATCCCGAGATAGCTTCTTTCTAACAAGCACTGGGTCAATGTCCAGGCTTTCCCACCAAGTGCTTAAACATGTCCTTAACTTGTAAATTTGTAAGTAAAACCATTAACCTCAGTGTGGGTACTCACAGCTCTGAAGCTCAGCTGAGTACTGGGGTTTCTTGAAAGCCTTGAAGCACAGATCCCTAGCAGAATCTGAAGCTCTTTGAATTTAGAAAATCACTTCCCAGGGACCATTTTCAACAACTCTGCTTACAGGTTTGGTACAGGGTGTTATATGATAAACACAGAGTGATATTTACAAGAAACTCGGAAGAGGTTTACGTTTACAAGAAGTTATTTCCTTGCCAATGGTAGCTAGTTTGCTTGTCATTTATTCATGCTAAAGAAAAAAGGGGGGGTGTGGG
>JAOEHY010017987.1:13005-37256 GCA_025447955.1 Psilopsiagon aurifrons | reverse complement strand
CCAGGAGCAGAGGGAAGAAAAAGGGGGAAGTGAGTGAACAAACTGCATGGCTGATTTATGGCTTAAACCACGACAATGATCTTAAGGTCCTTTCCAACCGTAACTATTCTATGATTTAATTTTACAAAAGTATTTCAGAGGGAGTTGGAGTTTTGATATTCTAGAACTGTAGCTCTAACTTCTTTCATTAGAACAGTATTATCCTGTGCAAAAATTATGTCAGAAGTACTGGACAGATGTGTATCTGAACAGTTTTTCAGGTTCAGTTTTCTATTTTAGTTCCAGGCCTGAAAACACCTGGTTCTACCATCAAAGGGAGACAGAAGACAATCATGGAAGGTCAATATGTACTCATCAAAATAGATAAACATGAATTTAAAGAGGAAAGAAGAGGAAGAAAGATAACATTGTAACAAGATACGCAAAAGCAAAATAACTAAAGAAACATACACATACAGTTGTTGTAGTGAAGACGGGGCCAGTAGGAGAAGCATTACAACTTCAGCTGAGTTGTGTGCAGAAAGCTACAGGTGAGCAAGAGGCAAATTTTTCCCCTGTTTTTTTGAGGGGTGAGGAAATACTAAATTCTTCCACTAACTCCTTTTATTTAGCTCCCAAAAGTGGAACACCAGAATCTAAGAGGTTCCCCAATTCTGAGAAACAGACCCAGCTTATGGGGGACAGAAAGGATGGGATTATCTGAAAACCAAAAAAGCACATCTGCAATGGCAGATTCTTCCCTACCATCAGGTGGAGAAGTGGCCTGCATATCTTTTCCTATCCTCAGCCAATAATTCTTTACTCCTACCAGCATACTCCACCTACTATTGAAAGCCTGCAGCATTGTTAAAGTTGTGTAGTTAAGGTTACCAAGAGAAGGAATTTTAAGAAGATCTTAAATATGAACAGCAAGAGGATGTGTCTGAACCCAGGACAGATATTAAAATGAGCAACAGACAGTAATTGTGCTGGAAAGTTAAATTATTTTAACAGTTACATGTATTAATTTGCACAGCTGAATAACACTGTTTAATCTGGTTGAACTGCAAATTTTATATATAATCCACTTGTAGTGAATGCCTAACAACGAGAAAATGGGCCAGAAAATATTTGTTTCAAACTATCATACATGGATGAATTATCATCCATTAATTTTAACTTCAACATTAAAGAGGAAAATTTATGCATCATATTTGCTAAGAATTATTTACATTCTCTTATCTATACCATTTTGAAGGCTATATTCAGAAACAACTTGGAGATACAGTTATAGAAAAACAGAGACCATATTGGCCATTACTGGCCATTCAACCTAGTTCTATCTGTCCTGCAGATTTGTGCATTAAATTATCAAGGAGTGAATATCCATTCCATTGTTACACATAACTCTAAATCATCTGTTACTAGACCACTCAGACACTAACTAAATGACAAATAACAAAACTTGTGCCACTAACATTTAATACATCACATTATCTTTCAACACACAATATGTTCCAATACCATTGCTGTAGTCTGGAAAAATAAGACAAATGTTTCACCTTCTCCAAGCACTGAACTAAATCAGGAGGTATCCGAAACCCTTCTTTAGGAATGGCTGTTCATTAAACTCAGTTCTGTTTGTTTGGCCTGTTTTCTGCCACATCAATGTTTTAGGTGCTTTCATGAAAAGGAGAGTTTTCAAAAGTGAAAAAAAAAAAAAAGGAAATATAACTTCTGGTGAGAAACAGGTATTCAAGATATTATGGATTTTGGTACTCCTAAGCAATGCAAGTACACAAGTATTTTATCATCCAGTGTTTCAGAAACTGGAATAGGAGTTTTGTCATCAACTGTGCCACAGGGAAGATATTTCTTCCCTATTTTGAAAAGAGAATTCAGTTCTAAGTATCATGTAAAAAGAAGAACAACTTAGCCTGAAGAAATATGTAATTTCTTTTAAGAAGTAATGGATTGGAAATACCCTTGTCCTGCAGTAGTTTCTTTACTACATGTATTCACTCTTTATTGCTACCTTGCTTTCTTTTTTTTCCTTGCTGTAAACAAAAGAATGAACAAAACCAAAGCAAAACACCTCACAGCTTAATTTCACTGCTTCTCAGTTCTATGAGGCAATAAACCTATGCAAATATATACTGTCAAATATATATAATTAGAGTCTGAACACTAAGAAACAGTGACATAAATGAATAAATTTAGGCTAACAGGTATTTTTATTTATTGGATTTAATATATTCTGCTTGAGTATGCAAACACATCTACCTGAAGAATTGTAGGATTAGGACATGCATCTTTAATGAAAAAGACTAAAATCCCCAGTATAAAATGTCCTCAAAATCTAGACATTGTAACATGCATCTGAAGTTCTTATCTCAGGTCTGTGTAATGCAGGTTCTTCACATCATCAAATTCTGTCTAAGTAGTAATTAAATACATTCATAATAAATTGAGTAACTCTACAGTTCTGTAGCATATGTAACATCTGTAATATCAGAGTACTATACTCTTCTATGGTCTTCCAGTGAGCCACATACGAATGAACAAAAAGTTTCTGGAATACCAAGATAAAAGGGGAAAATCTTAAATAATATAGCAATTTTTAAGTGCATCTTTTCATTTGAAATTGAAGAGATCTTACTTTTAATGTCTGAGAGCAGCTTTTTCATCAATCTGCTTTGCTTGTGAAAGAAACATAGCTGCACAGGAAGGTCTCGTACTGGTCAGCACACTACATGTCTTCTCTTTAGTGTGGCCTAGGAGTCTCCCACACAGCTTTGTTTCTTTGCATTCTGGGCTGCCCAGTTCAAAATCTTAAGAAAATTGCCAAGCTTCATGTGAGCTTATAAGTTTTAACTCATATATGATAGCTCTGCTTCCTTTCATACTTATGATTTATATGAATTTTGTAGGCAGTTGTCTAGAAGGAAGAAGATGCCTCTTCCTTCTGGCATACCTTCCCAGAAGATGCCAACTTTTTAACAGCTTTTGTTAAGTAAAGCCACTCTGGAGCCCTATTCTCACTCTTAATCCATGGACCATTTCAGTCTCTGTGGCACCCCTTTTCTACCTGTCTTCTTCTAAAAGGGAGTAAGAAAATCAAAACAAACCCCAGCTATTTTACCCAGTACTCATGTGGGATTTTATTCACTCTGCCTACAATTTTTCTCCCAGCCTCTTGGAAGGGCTAGGTCCATGAAACCTTGTTTTGGATTTATAGATGAGCAGCTTAGGAACCCTGTAACCCTTTTTTCTCCAGTACGAAAGAATCTGAGCACAGTTCCAAATGAAAAAGTTGAAGACCATGAGCCAGATTTTAAATTTAAATATGATTGACTGTAGGACTTCATTTGCACCAAGTAACACACAGCTGCAATGTGGCTCCCTGTCATTTCAACAAATCTCCATGTAAAATCACATGCCCTTTCAGCCACTATTTAAATTAAGAATGTCATCTTTGACACAAAGCTGTACAGACACTGTCTTGAAAATGTTTTCAGTAGTTTTAAATATTTGCCTCAACATTTTCATTCAGTTCAATTTTCCTGATTTCCATAAATAAGACCTGCGTTTAGTGGCTTGCATTGTGTCACTTTATAAATACATTTTAGACCTAATTTCAAGTCTCCCTCAACCTACTGGGAGATTTTTCTATTATTAAGAACAGACTCCCAGACTTTCCATGTCTTTACTAACGGCAGAATATTTGTATAAGAAGGTAGAATTCACTATAAAAGTCTGATATATGTTTGATCCGTTTCTCATTTCAATGGAAAGCTCAAGTGCAAGCACAGCTTTGTGGATCAAGTTTGGATGATAATATTCAGAGTATGTCTTTGTGAATAACTGCAAAGAATCATTTACATAGCTAAAAAGCTTTTCCTGTAAGGAGTCATACTTTCTCAAACATATTCATGATTACTTGAATTTGTTCTAAAATTTGTTATGTGAATCAAATACTGAATTACTTCTAAGTGATGTCAGATGATAATTAGAACTTACATGTTCCCTGTTTCTTTGATTTGCCAGGTAAGCACCATAGGGGTGCCAGCTTCCTCACTGGTGGGTTATATGGATGTCCTTTGCCATACCTGAGGCTTTTAATTTAGAAATTCATTTTTCTAAAATATTAATGCTACTACAGATCTGTTGTCTAGCTCTTCAGATGAAACAAAAGGGATGCTGTTTAGTCAGAAGAAAATACCTCATGGAAAATATTCTCAGAAACGCATTAGTGTCTTTACTTGATAAGTTTGATGCAATGAATTTATTATATATCCATACCTGAAATCTTAAACAGATTAATAAAGAAAACATAAGATTTAGGGTCTTGAGATGGAAAAAATACATTCAATATTTAATTTAGCAAGTGCAAGAGTAACAGTATTCCAATATCACACAAAACCAAAACCAGCCCTCAACCCACTTGCTTCTTCTCTCTTGCCTTCTTGTATAATGGGTTTGGATTTTTAGTTACAGAGATATTTCAGGGGTTTTTAGTTTGATTTTCAGATGTTTTGAGCTCCAGTATTTTTAGGTTTAACACCTTTACTTCTTTGATTTCCTGGTTCACATACAAAGAATATATGGTGTTTCCTTCTCTGCTGTAGGCCCGAAAGCTACCGTGTAAAGAGGAAGTAATTTTAAACAATAAAGTGCTGCAGTGCTTGAGTAGTAAGCACATTATTAAATCAAATCTACTTTCAATTTGCCTTGCAGCAGTCATTCATCGGCTGTCATTTCAGCTTGTTTTTTCTTTTAAAAAGCTTTTGTCTTGCTACAGATGCTCTAAGTAAATAAGGAATAAATAAAAAGGGGTTTACATCCTGGTATTATGCTTGCTTCTATTAGCTTGACCACTACTGCAGCAATGACATACCTAGTCTTGAGAAAGAACTTATGACAGGGACAGCAGAGTCTAACACCAGTGAGAATGACTTTGATCCATTTTCTCTTTGTCTATTATACAGTGTCTGGCAGGAAATATAAATGGCAGGTTTAATGGGAAAATTGACAAAACTGACCTAATAATTTAGCTTTCAGACTGTTTATAAGCATGCAGTTCTCTCAAAAACTATTTTCCATAGCTTCTGAACAACAGAATCTTTGCTGAACTTCCCAAAGAAGAAATGCCATTCTGTTTTCTCCACTTCTAATGTTGCCATCTTCTTGCATCAGTAGAAGATGGTTTAAAAAGGCATGTTAATACTCTACATCACTTTTGTGCATTTTTCCTACACTGGCTTACATTGTTATGAAAGGAGAATTACTCATGACTACAGCTGACTTACTCTATTGCTGAAAAAGCAAAACACTTTAACACCTTTGTGCTCAGTTATTTATATAAAGCTCTTTCTTTTGCCAAGTAAATTTCAGTGCTGGTCATACTGGTTTGTATCAACAAATTTATAACCAAGGAACTTTTCCAGCCTCTTCTCGGGCAATTTGGTAACATTTAATATAATGAAAAGGGAAAAAAAAGTTCATATTATGAACCCTGAGTATAAGTTTTAAGGATTCCCCTACCATCGAATTCCTTAACACATTCAATAGCAAAAAGTCACAAAAAGAATGTTTCAGCTGCTTCCCCCATTCAGATTGTTCTGTAAGGGAAGAAGTCCCAAGCACAGAGGAGGTATTGAAAGTATTAATATGAAGTTAATTACCAAATTGTATTAACTTCAAGTTTAAGCCGAAAGGAAAATATATGCTATACCTTCTTCCTACTTGTACACCTTCTGAATCACTGGTCTCTGTCTGAATCTTGGCACAAGAGAAATTTCACAGAAGTGAAATGGTGCAGTGCAGAAAGAATAAACTCCACAGCAGTGTTTGCAATCCTCTGGCTATCTGGGCACAACTGAAATTTCCAGGTTCAGTTTCTACCTCCAGAGACTCATGTGATACTAGAGAATTAGGCCACCCTTTGAGATGGTGATGACAGTCTGCAGTGGTTGATTCTCCAAACATGAATACCTAACTCAGATCCTGCTCAAAACGTAAAAGCAGACAGGGATGTGTTAGGAGAAAGTATTTAGGCTGTGAAGCATTCAGACATTACAGTAGCAAAATAAGTAAAAATAGCTTTAATTGCAGAAGACTAGTGGCTTTCTCATTGGTCAAGTGTATTTTAGTTTCCTCATTATGCTACAATACTTTAAAGATACTGCAGTGGAGAAAATTACTGTGGTGAGATGATTATACCGTATGGTGCTTTGTTTTTAAATGAAGATGCTTGGATTGCCAGCTCAAAGCATTGCTGTTCTGCTTAAATTCAAGACAGCTACAGACAAACATTTAGAGAGGTATTGTTCCAGACTGAACAAACTGTTGATTATTTATACCACAATAGTGCTTTGGAACACAACTGATAGGTCAGAACCCGAATCAAAGAGGTGCTGCACAAATACAGTATGTCTCCCAAAATGACAGCACTTTCACAGACTTCTCTTCAGTACTGATTATCAGAGAATCATAGAATAGTTAGGGCAGAAAAGGACCTTAAGATCATCCAGTTCCAACCCTCCTGCAAGGCCAGGGACACCTCCCACTAAACCATGCCACCCACGGCTCTGTCCAACCTGGCCTTGAACACTGCTGGCGATGGAGATTCACAACTTCCCTGGGCAACCCATTCCAGTGCCTCACCACCCTCACAGTAAAGAATTTCTTCCTCATATCCAATCTAAACTTCTCTTGTTTAAGTTTGAACCCACTACCCCTTGTCCTCTCACTACAGTCTCTAATGAAGAGTCCCTCCCTAGCTTCCCTATAGGCCCCCTTCAGACATTGGAAGGCTGCTATGAGATCTCCACGCAGCCTTCTCTTCTCCAGGCTAAACAGCCCCAACTTTCTCATCCTATCTGATCATGAGTTAGGTATCAAGACCTAATAATAATAATGAAGACATCATGCTGGATTATAAATATCAACTCTACTGAATTGCTCTGTACCATGCCCTCACTGCCAGACTAAGCACTTCATAGTTGTATATTAAGTAGTGTAATTAGCATCCATCATAAATGAACTATAAAAACAGTGTTAGATAACATTTGTTTACTTTAATTTGTGGTGTGAATTACATTACAAAAACCAGAAAACAACTGTGGGCCCAACCACAAAATATCCCCATTGCTGCACTGGTCGCCAAAATAATCTTTCAAAGTTAAAGCACAGGAATTAATCTGAAAATTATGCATGTACTAATTGTTAGATTTGATTTTCTGTAACATTAAAATGACTGTATAGTGAGCCAATTTCTTCATTATTACATACAGATAACTTCATTAAAGGAGCATCCCACTGCTTTCCAGATAATTTCTATGTTTTTAGTGTTATGTTTTATTAGTGAGTAATAAATGTCCTAATACAATTAGACCAGAAGTTCTCCCTAAAACAAAAGCTGCCACTGGTCTGGCAAATGCAGCTTTAATTTATTCTAAATGCATTAATAATGCCCAGCCATAAATATTTTCTGTATTCAAATATGACAAAATCATTATCTCAGCTTACTTGTGGCTCAATATAAGATTGAGAAAGATACAAAAGAGAATACACAGCAAGTTCGTAGGAAATATAATCATTCCACAAGATAACTGGATTTGGATGTCCTTTTCCAAGACACTTTTAAAATTCTATTTGAATAGAAGCAGCTAGGCTGCACTAAGGTCAACAGAAAAGAAACAAAGAACCCTGTTGACCCTGTAGGGCCAAGATTTTACTCTAAAGAGAGAAATTTCACCCTTCCAAGGTAACAAATCAGGCTTATTCAGGATTGTCCATGAGAAAATTAAATTGGTCACTTATGGTAAATACTTTTGTTTAAAGTTTGTAAGTACCACATAACCATTTCTATTTTACTGACTGCATTTTTTTTAGATCTACAGTTTAATTTCTCAAATTTAGTCATTTATACAAATTTTACCTAAACAGACTCTTGAGGGGTAACAGGAATGCAGCTTTTCCAATCAGTTTGTGAATACCCAAGGTGCTAAGTGATACGATATTTCTCTGTCCCTTTATTTTATATAAATTTGTCCATATCTCACTCTCAGGGTATGACTACTGATTTAAACTCCTTGTATGGAATAAGTATGAAAGACCTGGATTATTGATCCTGCCAAGACTAGCAAGAGACTCCAAGTTAGTCTTTAGTATGATGATATTCACGCTACCCAGATCAGAAGGACAGAAAAAAAAATATGCGTGCCATAAACTCTAGACACCTTAGTAAGAACTGACTAGATTTCGGTAGATTGTTGTTTTCCATTTAGATGGTGCAAAAGACACAGGCATCTATTTTGAAACTTGGAAAGCTCATTAGATGTATAATCAAAGGGCGGATATAACAGGATCTGAGAATCTTAAGTTCTTTGGCAAGTTAATAAAGCTTCTCTGTCCAGAGTTCCTAAAGGGAAGCCTGTACACATAAAAAGTAAATTTCAATTTTGAGAGACATACCAAAGCAGGCTTTGACTCAGATGCTTATTCTCATGCAATTATAATCACTAAGTACAGCATGCGGCATTATATGGGTAGCTGCTGTGAAATGACGCTCTGCCCTGTGTTTTTGTCACTACATTACTATCAGTACATAAAGCAGTGATTCTGAAACATTCATATCATGAATTGTAGCATAGATTTATGAGTCACTTCTGAAAAAACAGGGCTTCATCCTTTAAAGATCTTCTCACATGATTTGCTGTAAGAAGTTTGTTATTGCAGCAGCCAAGTTATGGTAGTACATTTATAGCAAACAGTCTGCTTTCATGGTAACTGTTCCCGGTTCTGACCCTTAGCCACAAAATGATCTGGAGCATCCTTAGCTATGATTGCATTTTGGTTTCTTCAGGCGTAAAACTGGATGGGAATATTATTCCCTATGCCTCAAAAGTACTCTCAGACCTATGAAAACCTTGCAAGTGCACACAAATGCACATTTAAGAAAATAGGTATTTGCAGATTCTTTAGAATCCCTATTAGTCTTTGGACCCTCCAGAAAGCGTTCTGAGACACTAGTACTGGTAGTTGTGGTGGCAGATTAGATGAGGATGCTTTTATGTTCGGATTTAGCTGATGATTTCCAAATATAAACCACTAAAATAGACAGAACTGAATTATTTTTATTTTGAGTGCAGATGGTAGTGGGTGGAAAGGAGAGAACTGCTGGGACAGAAGCAATATAAAATCATGTACATAAAAAGGAGCCTCTTATTGGGTGTTCACTGGAGAAATGCAGTGCTGAAATCTTTTTTCTCACCATGTGGTGCAGAGAGTATTGATGTGATGTTAGCTACCGAAGCTCCTCCAGACCTTCAGATTAGTTAATGGTTTTAATTTCATGAAGGGTATGAATGACAGAGATTAATTGTATATACCTTAGCTACTCTGTAATTCAACATATGTTAACATTTGTTATTTCAAGATTCCAACATACATCTAGAAAGATCTCCCTTTTACTTTAAAAAGTCTTTCAACACACACAGGGTAATACTAAGCATATTGCATCATCCAACCAAATATTCCTTGCAGCTTCAAGTAACAACTTTATAATATTAAACTCTCATTTAGCACATTTCATTAAGAGGTACCAAGACTTATCATTAAAAATGGCGAAATCATTGCTGCCACTTTGTAATTAAGCAGATTGAGGCATTAAGCAATGACATTCACTAAGCTGCCAACAAGATATTGAGCCCAGTTGTGTCCTCTGTCAACCATGCCCTTAGTAACATTTTGAAGGTAAAACCAAGTAGCAGAATGGAGTAAGATCCACCCAGAATGAGATCTGGTGGTTTTCCAGGGTACTAAATATCAAGACAGTTAAGACAACAGTGAGAAAAGCCAGCACAAGCAGAAAGACAGTGGTATTTAGAGGTGAAAAAGGAGATTAAAGAGTGAATGTCAGTGATTAATCTTGTCTCTGATAAGGTTAGGAACCATTTTACTCACCACACAACCTAACTGTGCTATTAATCCATAGCTAACTGGGATCATACTCAAGAGCCAAGCTATATTATACACCTCTGTTAGGCACTCTACTAAGAGAGTCTCTGCTCTAAGGAGCTTGTAGTTGAAAAGAATGAAACAAAGACTACCAGTAATATCTGATATAAATGAGACAATAGGAATAGCGTTTACAAGACAATGTGATAATATTGGTACACACACAAAGACCACTACATTAATTCTAACAGAAATTATACTCTACCCTCGTAGATTTGGGATCTATTTCTCTTTTTATTACCTGATGAGGGAAAAATATATAACAAGCTTTTACAGTAGGGATGAAATTTTTTAAACATTCATTTTTCTAGCACACTGTGGGAAAGTCATATAGAAAACTGGTTTTAATATAATTCTGGTTCAGTAAACTTCTTTGATTAGAGAATGGGAAATGGTCCAGAATTACAACAGAAAAATCAGCCACTGTCATCATGCTTTCACAGTTCATGCTGGCAATCATATTTGTGCATATCAATTCATTTCTAATTGATGATGGTATGGGTGCCCCAGGAACACATAGTTAAAGATACTCTCTCAGATAATTGTAGTTTTCCCCACTGAATTTTAGTAATACTTACGACAACTGGGTAAATTATACCTATGGCCTTCACGTCAAGAAGTGATGTTCATCAGACTCTGCTTTCTTGACTACTCAATCAGCCCATTTCATGGATGCTTGCATCATGCACCTCTGCAATGCTTATTCCTTATGCTGTTACTTGTCCTTGATCAGGATCTTTCGTAACTGAAAGTTCCGATTCCACATTTACATTATGATTCAATATAGCTAGCTGTGTCCAAGGAAGCATGCCAAGACACATAAATTCAAAACACTTTGGAAAGTACTTGGACAAAGAAGGAAAAATAAAATGTCCAGCTGCTCAGCAAGAATGGCTTCTGACAGCTGCCACATGTCCTTCAAAAGAGGATGGTAACTACCATTTTCCTGAGCCTCTCTCATTTCAACACCCCAGTGGAGACACCTTTTGAGACCTCCCAAAGAGATCCATGGAGCATTAACTAGCATCTCTGTTGAGCAGGTGATGTAAATTTACTTGTTAAAGAGAAACTTTAAATAAAAACACAGAGGCGCCGTTCCCATGTATGGCCTAAAGCCCATGCTGAGAACTACAGTTTAGAGAGGACTAGCTAGGGAATAGCAAGTGGAAGATTGCATTCCCTTTGTGCCCAGTTGCCTAATTACCATGGTCATTAAAAGTACTCATTTGGAGACATATGCGCTAATATTACTTCAGGCAAGGGACCAAGTCCATAAAGGGCAAAGTGTTTTGTATAAGGAACCCCAAAGCTGTTGGATAAGAGTTGCAAATATCTTTCTCCAACACCCAGTTTTTGTCTTAGAACACATTTTTTAATTCAAACCTTTTCAATACTTGATAAATGTATCTGACAAAGTCTGGGGAACCAAACATAAAAGAATCTCTCCAGTTTCTTTCAGCTAAGGTTCTACAGCTGTAAAGTCTTATGACCTGTCAGAACACCTGATTTTGTCACATTGCAAGTAATCCAAACAAAAGGATACAAAAAAATCAGAAAGGAAAATAAGATGTGAAGTAACCCCATAAGAATACTGTGAAAAATTTCCTTTTGCCTCTAAATTCCTTTTTTTTTCTTTTTTTAACTCTTCAGAACAAAATTAAATTTGAACACATTTAGTTACATGCCTGTACATTTTTGTTTTCTTCCTATTCTGTCTGCTGTTCCGATAAATTTACTAAAAGTATTTGTAACGAGGCATAAAGTACAATGCAGGCACTTGGTTTCTGGCACTGTTTATAGCAAGCCAACTGATCAACATTGCTAGTGAATATAAGATGATTTTCTTTAAATATTTCCATGTAACTGGTGAATTTGCAAACATCAACCTGAGCTGTGTCCTTGAGGAATGGCTTTCTTCCAATGCAGAATGTATTTACCAAAACAATCTTTCATGTTCACTACCTGGGTTCTTATAAGAAAAGAACATTTTTTTCAGCAGGGAACTAATTAGCTGCAGTAACTACAAATGTTAACATTCAGAAACTTCTCAGAGATATCTGAAAGAATAACAGAATGGTTTGGGTTGGAAGGGACTTTAAAGGTCATCTAGTTCCAACCCCCTGGACATGGACAGGGACACCTTCTGCTAAATCAGGATGCTCAAAGCCCTTTCCAACCTGGCTTTGAACACTGCCAGCAATGGGGCAGCAACAGCTTCTCTGGGCAACCTGTTCCATTGTCTCACCACCATCATAGTGACAAACTTCTTCCTAATATCTAATCTAAATCTACCATCTTTCAAATTAAAGCCATTACTAATTATCCTATCACTACATGCCCTTGTGACAAGTCTCTCTCCAGCTTTCTTGTAGGGCCCCTTTAGGCCCTGGAAGCTGCTCTAAAGTATCCCTAGAGCCTTCTCTTCTCCAGGCTGAAGAACCCCAACTCTAAGCCTGTCTTCATAGGAGGGGTTCTTTGTCCCTCTGATCATCTTTGTGATCCTTCTCTGGAGTTGCTCCAAGAGTTCCATGTCCACGATAACAATGAGGTACTCCTTTACCTCATCCCTTGGCCTTTTCTGCAAGAAAATGTTGTGCTTGGTTTTATTTAATTTTATGTCACCTTTCAAAACAATCTTATATCCTAGAATCATAGAATAGTTAGGGATGGAAAAGACTTTATGTGGTTCCAAGCCTGCTGCCTTGGCAGGGACACCTCACACTAAACCACGTCACCCGAGACACCATGTAACCTGGTCTTGAACACTGCCAGGGATGGAGCATTCATAACTTCCTTGGGCAATCAGCAATCACTTGTGCCTTAAAATCCTTACTTAATGCATCAGACCATGCTCTGGGATTTGACTGGCAGAGAGTAAGCTTGAAGTACAGTGAAAAATGTTGGAAAAGCGAGACTTTGTGGTAGTTCTGCATCCCGGAGGCTTATTTCCGGCCCCAGAAAACCCAGAGCTCCTAAATTCAGAGACTTTTAAGGTCTCTAGGATCAAACTCATAATAAAGTCTTTTATGTTTCACATAAAATGTATTTTTTACTTAAGGGAAGACGAGAGGCAGGAAGAAAGGAAGACAAATCGTGCTACACTGAAAAATAAGAAAGCAGAAGTTAGCTCAAAATCTGTCTATGACTTAGACATAAATGTCTACATCTGTGTGTAGAAGGTATGTTAGCCCCCAGGACAGCAACACACAGCCTAAAATCAGAATGCCACAAAGTTTTTTGGAAGTTTTACAGCCAGACTATTTCAGGTGTGGGGTGGGGAAGAGTAGGGAAGAAAGAGGAAAACCAGCTTCAGAGCAATAACCAAGAAATTACTTGCCCTTAGGACATGAGGAGAAAGTCAGGAAGCTAAATGACTCAGATCATCTCCTGCACAAACTGAGGAGAGATTAGTTGTGTTTTAGCTTCAGCTAGGGACTCCCAAGAGCCTAAGGCCAGAGGCTGTATCTTAAGTCACTTTGGTGAGGCCAAAGGAAGTTGCTGCTCTTTCTAGATGAAAGAGAATAAGAAGGGGCCATCAACTTTGAGCAGCAATACAGAAGTGTATCTTCTTTAATCAAATGAGAAAGAATGAGGTCCTTTGAATATTAATTTCTACTGTACTACAGCAGCAAAAAAGCCCAAAATATTGCCAAACCCCAACCCTATCAGCTGAATCCACAAAATTTTGTGCTTTTAACCTTTCTTCTAACAAACTCATGGCAAGTCAGGCATGAATTCTAGCCCTATCTTGCTTATGTAAGGATATCTCTTAAAATCATAGACTATCACAGGATTATAGAATACCAGGTTGGAAGGGTCCTCAAGGATTATCTGGTCCAACATATCTTGGCAAGGCATGATCTAGACTAAATGTCCCAGCATTCTGTCACGCTGAATCTTAAAAGGGTTCGGCACTGGCTAATCCACCACTTCCCTGGGGAGATTAATCCAATGTCTGATTGTTCTCAATGTGAAAAATTTTCCTCTAGCGCTCAATCAGAATGTCCCCAGGAGTAACTTTCACCCATTACCTCTGATCTTTTCTTTGGAGTCGGATTATTCGGTTTATTGCTTTAAAGACGAGGGAGAGTTTCAGAAAACTGTGAAAGTAATTAAGCCAAAGTTTGTGTGAATTTGTGTCCCATAGTTCAACCACAATATACTAAATTCCCTTTCTCACATCCACTATAGCATCAGCTACCTGGAGTACCTCCAAGTGTCTATGAACAACACCTTCACTGAATCTCTTCCTTTTTGAGAAAATGAATTCTGTATCACTAATTATTTTTATAAAATTCCTTAGGAACGTAATTACTTTTAAGATCCTCACTGGCTTGTGAAGCAAGTGAAACAATTATATAAACTTCATTTCCTTAGGAAAGGAAGCTAAAACAAGAGTTCCATTCATTCATTCCAAAATCGTGTGGAAAATAACTGTTTTGCAGGTGTAAAAGTATGAAATCTGTATGGAAACACACTTTCATTTTTCATAGTTCTGAGAAGTTACTGATAATAGGAGTATAAATAGGAGTATAACCTGAAAAATGTACTGATAGGAAAAAGATATTTGCTCTAAAACAAAACCCTCATAACTGGAAAAACTTCTACAACACTGAGTAGTTTCCACTGATTATTTAAAATTAGAACATAAGCTAAGTCAGTATACTTATTGAAATTAATCTTGCCAGTTTTTCTGGAAAGTTGAATATCAGATACACAAATCTTCTTACAGATATTAATACTCTATTAAACTTGTCATCTCAACAGCTGAGTCTCCTCAGTTGTTACAATGGGAAATTAGAAATATTGTGAGTTATGGGTTACATTTTTTTTTTCAACTCTAACCATCTTCCTAGAGGTGCATTTCAAACACAAGCTTAAGTTGTGAGACTGTTAGATTTCCTGACCTTAAATGCGTAAGAGAGCACAAGCACATGTTTAACTAACAACACTTTCAGGTGAAACCCCAGAATTTTATATTAGATCATTTATAAACATATAGGAATTAATTAAATTTTATTTTCTAAAATGCAAAGATTTTTCTTTAGATGTCATTTGCCAGTGAGCCATTTTCTACTGTTCTTGCAATCATGGTGATATTTCAGCAATGACCCAGAACACAATTTCATAATATTCACAGCCTTAATATTAGTAGCAGGATATATACTGGTTCATGCATTCTTTTTAAAAACAGACAGATTTAGGACTTTTCCAGCATTTTGCCAAGAGGACAGACTCAATAGCCATAAAGCAACAAAAGTTCATTTTTCTTCAGCACCTATTTTCACTAAGAATTACTCTCACAGCCCTAATTTGATTCTAACTTTTTTAATAAAAGCCTTGGAAGGCACCAGCATGACAGTCATAGTTTCTCAGAACCTCTTTGTACAATACACAGAATTATATTTCATTTTTACAGTAAGGTCCTTTTTCACTATTGAAGTGCTTCATTAATATGAGAAGGATCATTAAAATGGTCCTCACCTTAGCTTTATGCCAAGTTCGCAACTCACTTCATATATGTGAACTGCATTCAAGAAGCTGACTTGGTATACTTGTAGCAGGGTAACCTGTTGTTGCCTGAACTGCTGACTTTACTTACTATAGAAACAGCGTATTTCAAAGGAGAAGAACATGAAATGAAACTGAAAGAGACAAATGCTGAACACAGGACAGAGTTATGCAATAGATAAGTTTGTGTTTGTGTGAGTGCTGGATTGTTAGTTTTTAGGAAAACTGAGCATTAAATTGTTTATTGCTACAAACTGGTATGATTTAGTTCCCCAACTTCCCCTCTCTCCTTAAGATGTATAAAAAGGACATCTCAACACATACAAATACCTTTTTTTAAGTTACGTAATGGTCTTAAATTTTCTGGTATTCACCTTTGTTGTCTATGCCTTGATCCTGTCTTCCTCTTGAGTATTGATGCCTTTCAAGTCTTTTCTAAAGCATTTAAAAGGGTTCTGACAAGACATAGCTTAGCTTGTCTCTGCTATAATAATCTTCTTCTTCAAGCTCACCATTACTGCTTTCTCAAACACAAAATTCTGCCCTAATTTTCAAAGTCCATTTGAGGGACTCCACTTTATGTTCTTCCTTGAGAATACTTTAGCACATCACAAAACAGAAATCCAGAAAATCATTATTATTTTCCTCTAAATACTCCTATCTTCCGAATACAGACATATAACAAACACAGAAATAAAACAGAAGCCACCAGGCTGAATAGAATCATGGGTTGTCCAATAACCTTATACATAAGGTTACTTCAGTGAAATAAGCTGCTTTTGTTATCAGACTCTTTAGCAGCGGCCACCTTCACCCACTATTGAGTTGTACCCTCATGTTTGCTTTACTCATCTTTCTTTTTTCTCATGGCAGGAAAATGCATTAATGCATTAATAATCATCATAATAAAGTACAAATTAACACAACTTTGTACAGGATTGCAGGAAAGATAACATTTGCCATGAAGTTAATTGTATTGGTTTCACATCTTTCATCTAGGAGGATCTCCATGTCTTTCTTTAAACAGAAATAAAATACGCTATTTATTTAAGAATAACACGCATGGTTAGTGGAAGAATTTCAATAGCCTGAATCAGGTATTCTTTTTGATGGCATAAGGTCAGCTGGCTAGAGTCAGAATCTTCCAACAGAAGTCAGAATCTTCTCTCAGGAAAGCATATGTGATAGATTAATACCCTAACGATGCCATGTACAAGTAGGGGGAGGGTAAGGTGAAGCACACCTTCTTCTCTATTAGTTCAGAAAGAAAGGCAGAGAGCTCCCAATCTCTTATGCATAAAGCAGTGAGAGAGACTTTTTCAGTGGAAATGGAACTGGTCTGGATTTTACACTGAGGAGAGCTGGTTGACAATCAAATCAGTATTTGCATAAAATACTGAGATTTTAACATGAATTTCATGTTTAAGTAGAGAGAAAGGGTTTATTTTATGCAATAGCAATTTCCCAACCTCATGTCTTAGAAACAGTAGTTTGAATACTGTGAGATATTTCAAGTTCAATATATTTGAAATTAATATACTTTATTTCTGTATTATGTGGAAACAAGCACAATCATACAAACTTCAAATGCATCCTTTAAATGCAACAGAGCAGCATTTCTTGAAAGCTATTCCAGTAAAATGTAAACTGTCTTAAATGCTGCCATGTGCAGCCATTACTTTTTCACTGTAAGAACAGTTGCTCTGAATAAGGCTGACAAGGCCTCTGTTCAACTTACCAAATATTTTACTAGACTAAAGCAAGTTCCGCTTTTGATATTTGAATAATCCTTTCCTTGCTGCCAATACATTTGTTAAATAGAGGTAAGCCATAGTGTTTTTCAGTGTTTTTTAGAAATATAGGTCTATATTAAAAATCAGCTTTCATACTAGAAACTAGAAGGCTGTACTACTCATTCCAATAAAGGAAGCAAAAAATAGTATTTAATCACATAAAACTTCAACTTCTCCCTAAACCTTTGTATTCAATATCAAGAGAAACACAAAAGTCTAAGTCCTTGACAGTATAAATTAATCCATATAGAAGAGTTAAAATGTCTGCTTAGTGCCCTGCAGGACTGCCCATATATGTTAGGTTACAGCAGGATTTGACTTGTCATTATTCCCAAATAAAAGAAATACGGTATAGAATTCTTCTATTTTTCTTTTCTCCTGGGGAAAAAAAAAACCAACCAACCCCAAGTAATATCATTTTCTCTTATTTAAAACCAAAACCCACCCCTACACCCCCAATATTGCAATATTGCTTCTTCTACTGCTTTTTCCTCTAACATTTTAGCTGTGACAGAGGACAATATACCCTTCACCTCAAACTGTGTGTTACTTAAATATGCATCAGGAAATCTGTATTTTTCTTTTCTCTTATTTCCAGATATCATAATTTGGTTTTTTTCAAACATATAAAAAATTTTGTACTTACAACACACAAAGTTAGATAAACTGCTGATGAAGAGATGAGTAAATTCAATCACCGAAGTTTGATACTGAGAGAGTTGCCTTTCCAGAGCAAATGTTGGGACAAAAGGAACTGAGGCTGGATATTATTTGTCTTTCAAACCCACTCCTTAACAACATAATCAATGTCAGGTGGTGCTGCCATGCTACGAGCACCATGTTAAAGATATTAAAATCAATTCTTTCCAGGAGTAGATTTCAGTCAGACAAATGAGAATTCCTTTTCCAGTATTAATTGCTAATTAATATTATATTTTAAACAGAAAGCTACTGCAAACTGCAAAAAGCATCAGAGATTCTCTTTGTGCTGCTCTCCCCTGTAATTGATGAGACATCTGGAATATTGGAGAGAATCAGTCATGCAAACTGTGTGGTTGACTGGGCTTAAACCACGACGCAATTACCAACAGGACCCCTTCAAGATCACAAAGCAAGAAATGCTTTTTGACCTTGTTTGCAACGAAATATACTTGCAGATATTGAACATGTAACTGTGATTTTACGCTCTATCAAATAAGAAAGAAAGCAGCCTTTAGAGGGGAAATATGGCAGCCACCTGCACTTGTGCGCAGCCTGCTGCAGCTCTTACTAATACATTTAGGTTTCTTACAAAATATCACAGTAGCATTGTTAACACCAATACCTTCATGACAACTTCCGCAATATTTATCTTCTTTTTCTTCATGGCCTCTAGTGGCATTTGCAGACAAATTATTAGACAACTCAGCTCTCATTTTTTTAAAACAAAATCAAGTTGAAGAGGCGTAATTTTCCAGTCTCCATAACAATGGAGAAAAGCTTGAAAATGTCATCAATAGAACATGAAAGCTCTATGAATTTCTTAAAATCTCAAGATTACACTGACAAATCAAGTCTTTTACTTCTTCTGGATATCCTTCAGAGGATATTTATTTTAATTCTTTAGAAAATTTTTTAATTCTTTAGAAAACTCTATTTACTGCTATCCTGTTTTTTTTGTTTGTTTGTTTGTTTGTTTTTTAAATACCATTAAGAAGGAATTAAGTATTTTTCAGGATGATTGGCTTATGAAGACTAGAGAAGATGAAAGAACTGGACTCTGGATGAAGGAGAGCAAAAGCATGCTACCTGCTTTGATCAAGAACTCTGAGTTCAGGTTTTCATACTCTAAAAAGCAACTTGCTCAGGGTGAAAGCCAAATATATTTTCTCTCTTAGTTAATCAAATACAGATACTGTCAATATTATGTAGCTGTAAAACAGTTTCTGAACTCATATACCCACTTTCGGAATCAGCCTAGAATTTAATAAGCCAGTAATTAGAGGCCAAAGTGACTGATCTTTCATCTCCTGCTACTAGTACTGTTTGCTTCCTTTCAGCAATGTCATTCATTATCTTATTCTGAATATCAAGTGGTTTTTACTTTTATTTTTTAACTGTCTGAGATAAATTACATGTGTCTAATCCACTTGAATAATTCTAAGATTTTCCCTAATGCTAACCTTTGCAAAGGTCTCTTTGCCATCTGTTTTTATATTTAATTAACATTTTTTCTTTCTTGCAGCAATCTCTTAAAGAATGAAATAAATGACTCTAATTATCACTATCAGTTTGCCCTTATTTGATCTCCTGACCATCATCACATGCTGGTAATTACACAGTATTTCCACAAAGGACCAGTCATTAGACATCATACTCATTATAGTTATTAATCTTGATAAGAAAATAGAAGATAGATTTCCTCCGCTCTCCAAATAAACTCTTAATTCACAGCATAACCATTTTATTTTTTATTTCTCTTTTTCTTGCTCTCATGGTTCTTTCTTTGCAGCTTTTGAGCAATCTCTTATATGTTAAGCACAAAAATTTAGAAATATTTATATATTGATATAAACACCACTGCGGGTAACACAGTTTCTGACAGCTAAATATGATTTAGATTAACAAAAACACAGACTAAGTATCAGAGATTAGACTGGGCATTTTAATCTTCAGAAGCTGATCAACAGAATGGAAATCTGCTTCTAGGAGCTATCTCTCGCTATAAGGAAATTCTCTGCGCAGCAGCCTAAACATAATATATTAATTCCAAACAAAGAAGCTGGGGCCTAAGTGTATTCATCTCAGTAGTTAATACCAATTATTTTATGTGTGTCAGACAATGGGGGAGAGTTGTTTGTCTATTTTCTGTTAAGGCAGGTCCATTTCAGGGCAAAATCATCCATGCCTGGATTTCCAGGACCTCATTTAGGAATGCTTTAAAATGGGGTAGTATAGAACTGGAGCAGATTTGTCTGACATAATAGAAATCATTCCTCTGTAACAGGCATAAAGTGAACAGAATGGAGAAAAGACTAAAAGAAGGAGCTTATACTTCTACACACATTCAGCAGGCAGGTCTCACTAGCAGGGAGCTGCCATTACACACCTGTCACCTGGGGTTTATGCAGCTGTAGGATGGTGCTTTGTTCCATATTGTTCAGCTGCATGTGAAAACTGGATCTGAATCCCTCCATTTTTTTACAGAAGTCTCTGTATTAAGCCTGATTGTTTGCTTCTTGTTCAGTAAAGGAGTGAATTTAATCTTCCCAGTACATAGTTCTTTAAAATAATGTGTTTCTTTTAAACAGTGTAAAATTTGCTTCTTAATTTTTCACAATCATGCATACAAAATTAATATTGCCCTAATTAACCAGGCATGTGAATTCCTACCTCCTGAAACAAGATTTCAAAATCTTATATCAAATATTTCCGTCCCATAAGTCGAGATCCTCCGTACTTTAATTTCCAGTGTATGCCTTTGGTCTCCATGGAAACTGCTCCAAGGAGGTTTGAAATGTTACATATTATTTAATATATCTTATATTCACATAAATGTTGCCAGAAGATCTGTCATATCTGTTCAAGTGTAAAGTACCAAAGGAGTTAAGCAAAGGAATACATTAGATTGGAACTCATTGTAGCCCATCACAGTTGACACCATTGTCCTTGAAAAATTTTTAATGAGACTCTTGAGAATAAACTTAAAAAATCAATAATCTCAGACAAAAAAAATTGCACCAATTATTATAGTCAATAAGCACATAGTAAATCAACATATTCTATAATCTATGCCATTGAATTTTGGGTATTGTCTTTTGAATAGTTTCCAGTTTCTGCTCTTTGTGGGAAGTTACCTCGTGCATGTGTGCAATAAGTGCAGCGACCTATGATAGCATCAGTGACCACCGGCCAGTGATCAACCTACCATGTGAATGTCTCACTAATCTCTCTGGGCCTCTCTCTCAGCGCTGAAGTTTAAAAATGTGCAAATAAGGGGCCTGTCATTGAACAACTCATTCGCTTTCTCAGTTGAACTATATTTGGGTCAAGCAAATGGCCAGGAAAAAAATTCACCCTGCTATCAATGAGAAAGTCTTTAAAACAGGTCCCATCAAACCCTTTGTAAAAGACTCAAGAAATGCAAAAGATCTTTCTGTCACTGTACACACAGAATGGCTGCAAATTGATCTTCTTTTCATGAAAATGAGAAATAGCAAGTGAAGAGTTCTGCCTGCCTCATTTTTAAATATTGACAACAAATTTAGAAGATTGAACTACCCTGTTTCAAGATCTCCTTTGAGAGCATTTCTTTCCAAAGAACCAGAGGTGATATAAATAGACTGCAACTGAAATTTAACAGGACAGGGACTAGGGGGGAAGAAAATATCCCAAACCAAAGGAGGAATTATTTAAAGAAATGCATAGTCAGGGAAGTGCTTACATAGCAAGTGAGACTGCAGCATGCACAAGCACAACTGCAGCTAGCACAGAAAACAGTAGAAGTGAAGAAGACATGGTGTTCTGATCTCTAGATGATCACTGAAGACCTTTGGCAGGTAATTGTGCTGCAGCTGCCTCCTTTTTCCTTTCTTTCTACTACATATGTCTGTACTTTAGCAACAAAATCTCTGCCTGCAACCTCATCCGAAATGAGGGTTTCTGTGCTGCACCTCATTCTTGGTTGCTTTATAATCCTAGTTCTGAAATAGAGGTGTGGTTCACTACCAACACTACATGTGACAATTTAGCCCACTTTTTCTCATGCTGCAAAGACCTGCTGCTGGAAAGGTTGTGGCATAGAGTACTTTGTTAAGGACACTTGTTGCCTCTGTCTCTAAACCAAGATAGGAGGTGTATCCCTGGTGATCACAGGGAGAGAGGTCTGAGGCAGGAGAGTGCTCCTAACAGGGAAGAGCTATTAGGTAGGATGAAGTACCTCCTGGGGAGAAAGACTAATTTCATGTAGCTTTGCTTAGAGCATGGGGACTACAAGTATTTCTCATATTTGAATTTAATACTTAAGAAGCATTTCTCTTTCCTGGCTATTACTAGCATTACAGTGAAAACAGACTAGCTAATGTGCACAGTAATTATAGCATGCAATATAGCAGCAGTATCACCCACTAAAGAGTCAATATACCTGTGGGATTGATTCTTTGCTTTGCATTCTGCTTATAATAATAATAATAAAGAGTTCAGCATAGAGAATTTCTCTGGGATTAATGACTGACTGGGTTAATGGCCTGCAACTCAGCTGTTATTCCTTAATAATGATGCTTCACATTCATGTAGCTCTTTTCTCCAAAGGATCTTAAATTTTAAGTATCAGTTTTCATTCAGTGCATTTATATTCCAAGTATCCCAAAGTGGTAGTGGAAAGATGCGGGCAAGGCAATAGCAATAATGTACTTAGGAATAGTGCAGAGGTTTAGTAGCACTGATGAGAGAGCTGCTCTCTGTGGAGGAACTACAGCAATGGATTAACAAAACCACATATTTCTTTTAACAGCCTACTCAGAAGGGAGGACAAAGTAAACAATAGCTCAAGCACAGCAGTCTCCTGAAGATTCTTCTTTGGTATTTCACTGCCATTGTCTATACATGCTGATAAGGTTTCATATAAAAGTATGATTGCTTTAAGCAAGCTGTGACAGGGATGAGCAGATCCTCAGCTACTAGGCTACTGTGATCTTCTTTGGCTGAGTGGCAGATATCTTTAATCTCAGATTCTTTTAATAAAGGGTTTGGCAAGGACAGTGAGAAATAATCTAGTCCTATCTCTGTACTTCTATTGTTTGTAGTAATAAGTGCTTTGCCATTACCAGCAGGGATCAAATATTAATCAGCCCACATTTCACATCATCTGTGGAGTTAGAGGCATTTGTCAAAGATGATATATCCCAGAAGGGTGTGTAAAGTTCACACTAAAAGCTTCACTTCATTGTGTGGTTCATCGCCAACTGTCTTGCAGCTGAACTGTGAAATGAAGGAACTCAATATTATGAGGAGGAAACAATCATTTAGCAGTAACTGTAACCCACAGCAGGGAAAAGGATCATGTAAGAAGTGTAAAGAAGCTGTATTAGCAAAAGGGTCATGTATAAAGTGTTGTAAACAAGCTGTATTACATTCTTCACACAAATTAAAAAACTTCTTAGATGTTGAGGGTCTGAGCGTGATTCCCTGACATTTGGTATCATATATGCTAAATTATAGTTCTACTTTCATGTTGTAATTTATTCAAAAACTAAATAAAACAGAAGGCTGAAGTCAACAGAGGTTTGAGATTGCCAAAGAAATCTGAAGTTTCTTACGAGTAATGAACTGTTAGACTATAAATCTCAGATAAAAGGGGAAATAAAGGTCAAATTAATTAGAACATAATGCATCAATATGTCATTTTGGTCCGGATAAAAGTGTACATAGTTGCTGACAACTCAAGTTTTCATGGGTATGTTTGTGAAACCTCACTGTATTTGAACCTGCATATTCTAATGAGTGATTTAAACCCAACAACCACCCCAAAATCCTGTAAAAACCACCCAATCTTTCAGCTCCCCGGGTCAATGTTAACAACCACATGATTCACAAATCAGTTTGGACATTTAGAGATGTTTAGTAGATTTCTGTCTTTTAAATTAATGAAAAAAACCCAAAAGATATCTGCTGTAGGTTGCAGTTCTCTGAGCGAGTATCAATAGCTCCATACTGCTATTGGTTTTGGTACTCTGTGGGCAGCAACAGAATTGTCACAGGAAATGTGAGCTATGCCTCTAGTTTCCTAAAAAACCTGGACTGTCAGACATAGATTGCTTTTCTTATTTCCCTTTTCAAACCCTGATCCTCAAGCATGATCTGCTCCCATCTTTGTCGTGGTTTAAGCCACAAATCAGCCACGCAGTTTGTTCACTCACCTCCCCTTTTTTCTTCCCTCTGCTCCTGGAGGGATGGGAAGGAGAAGTG
>JAOEHY010017986.1:0-32271 GCA_025447955.1 Psilopsiagon aurifrons | reverse complement strand
CAGGAGCAGAGGGAAGAAAAAGGGGGAAGTGAGTGAACAAACTGCGTGGCTGATTTATGGCTTAAACCACGACAATGTTAAATTTAGATAAATCTTTTAAGCCAAATTACTTTATAGGCAGAATCATACTCCAAGATTGAAAATAGTCACAAACAATCAACTTGGAAGTCAGATGCCTACCACAGGATCAGATCAATGTTCCTTTGGGGTTGCCTGTTTTAGTTTTGACTAAAAAATCAGACTAGGGCAATTTTAAAGAGTATTTGAACAACTGTCTGAAATAGCATTGAAAAATTGAATATAAATGCTCAGAGCTGATAGAAAAATACCCAGATATTTATGTTGTGATTCATCATATCTACTTTTAGATATCTACACTGACCATGTACCTCTGAGCATTTACATAGGATCCATTATTGTCTAGGGGGAGGAATAGTATTTCATTTGATATATTCTGAACATTATCTTACAGACAAGATGAATCATGACCTTGTTTCACCCATTGGCTAGGGTGACAAGAGAAAAAATATGTAGCTACCACACTGATGTCTACATTCAGTCAGATGAATCCCAGCCTTAATGACCAAGTGGAAGCTAGCACTCTCTCTAATGGCTATTTGGAAGCATCCACGTTATGTGAATTGTCTCCATGAAATAAAAATAGGCTAGTGCCTAGATTTCCAAACCCTTAACCAAGTGACAGCTGGCTCCCTCAGGAAGGATGCTAAAATTTGACTGAAGATGGAGAATGAAAGCCATCACTTTTCAGTGGGAGGCCTCTCTAGGTCATTTGTAAGGCAAGCTAAAATTATTTTCTTGAGCACAGATTGCAGAACAAGATTACAGTCTTCAAAGTTCTTTTTTTTTTTTTTTGTTGCTGAAAATATACATTTTTATAGTGAGTAACCACTGCTGAGTGACAGGAGGAAATTCATAAATTCATACTGAAATATGTAAAACATGCTTTGGTTGTTTTTCAAGACTATTGAGTAGATTGCACAATTAGATTGACATTAATGCATTTATTCCATATCCACAACTCTGTCCAAGCTTTTCAAGCTGTTTTACATTAAACACAAAAAACCCCTCCAAACTAATTGAAATAACACTAGTGAAATGAAATATTAAACATTAATTTAAAACAATATTAATAAAATAAAAATAAATCTTATTATGAAATAATAGTCTATCTTTCTATCCATCTAATCCACCCATCTAATTTATACATAACGTGTTGAAGCAGATTTTCTTTCAGTGTGTTCTCACCAAAATCTGATACTATTTGGAAGACATGCATGCGTATTAATTTTAAAATGTGTTACAAATAGCAAAAGATCATTTTTTCCAAAAAAGTCAATTTTTTAAATCTGTTTAGTTACTACCAATGTTATCAAATTGCTAAAAGGCTCCTTGCACAACAGTTACATGTTCTATATAAGTACAAGGAAACACAGGAAAACATATTGCTATTCAAAAATGCTCTGTCCGTCCTTCCTACAAAATGGTAGATTAGGGATCAGGAGCTTGGCCAAATATAAAACTTTTCTATTTGTTTTTCATCTCATAAGTTGCTAGAGAAAGAAAAGTGGAAACAAACAATCATTTTAACACAGGATTCAAAGCTTGCAATTCAAGGGGTGTCTACACAGGCTGCTTATACAATTTGTATTCCTTAAGAAAGGAGGATTAGTAAATGAACAGTGAATGTTCTCAATGATCTTAAAGGTCTTCTTTGCACAAGAACTATAAATCCTTGCAAAGAAAAGGAATATTAAGAAAAAAAAAAAAAAAAGAAAAAATAAGAGAGATTTAGGTCAAAGGAAAGCAGCTGGGAAAATGGAAGATAAATGGGTGGGGGAAAGAGAAAGGATTACAGAAGAAAAAGGAAGATGTGAAGTGGCAGAAGAGACAGAACAAGAGGAGGGAAAGTCAATGCACCAAGCAGGTGTTCCTGCCTGTTTCAGTGGGTGGAACTAGATATCTTTAAGGCCTCTTCCAACCTAAACCAATCTATGACTCTGCATTCTGTGATTCTAATTAAAAGAAGCAGGACCAGCTTTTTTTGCAGGTGAACACACAACCATTTATTTGCAACTAATGCTATAATATTGTTGCATTTGGCGGCCATATTTCTCCAGATTTGTTGTGTAAATGATAAGCTTGCATATCCTCATTTCAGCTTCAATTCCAAAAGGCATGATTTTAATAAATTCTGGATACTTGAAACATCTGACAGTGCCAACTGAAATTGCAGAAGTTCATCGGCTCTGAAAGTTTTATCAGCATAGATGGCAACATGTAAAAGGACATCCAGGATGTTCTATTTCACATCCATGTGGGAAAAGAAAATTTGGACAAATTGGAGATTATTTTTCCACCTATTGATACACTATTTCTTTTTACAGGGGAAATTTCCCTTCAAAAAGACGTGGTGCAATTTAGGTAGATTTAAGACCACATAAAGTGAACCAGTCCATCTCTGGTATCTCAACACACATCCTCCTCCCCGCTCCAACTTTAAATCAAAACAAAAGTCTGCTTATTCTCCCTTCATTAAAGATATTTCATTTATGCCAGGTGGATGCATTATAAGTGAAGGAATCCAGTCTCAAAAAATTTTACTAGCTTCCTTCATAAGATTCAATTATAGTATCCAAGGGAATAGTTCTATGTGTATAGCAGTATTTAAAAGAAATGCACTTTCATGACTTTTAAATGTTTGAAACTTCTCCTTATGGGAACATGTACAATGAAAGATTTGTTACCACAGGTCATTATTGAATTTAATCTACATTCATTTATGATTCTTATTAAATGCTAGAATATAGCCAAACCAAATCAAACAAAAACCATGGGTTGTCCAATATATGCTTTCATAGGAGGAACTAACAGCATAATCTTATTGTCTTTTGCAGTATTCAAACTTGGGCAATTTCAATGACATTGCTTTTCTCCCATCTTCTAAGTAATTTGAAGATAAAGTTCTCATACAAACCATGAGACCCCAAGATATGTAAAGCAACAGCCAAACAGCAAAGTATTTTGATGCAAATTGAGTTTTCTGCAAAAATTAATGAATCTGAGACAGATATACAGTGTGCAGCAAGATTCCCCCAGACTGAAAATAGAACAGTAATAAAAATGCCAAGAAGTGATAAGGCAGCAATAACACATGAGAGATTTTATGTATCACTTGGAAAAAAATAGTTACTGCAAATGAGTGGGTGTTCTCACGCTGTATTTTCCCTCCTTCTTTCCTTTTTTGCTTGTTTCACTTTCCTTGATTGCTGAACAGAAACTTGCCTGCAAAATGATGGATTAATTAGAAGAAACATGCAGCTATAGTTCCCACCACCACTCTCTCTTTAAAAATGGAAATAACTTCATCTGTGTAAGATCTCTTCCAAAGTCCCCACTACTACAGTGTGGTGGGCTTTCAAAGTCATTTACATAATAGCTGACAAAAATGTACTCAGCAGTACACCAGGACCACTAAACATGGCAGATAATTACACAGGGAGAGTGATATTCCACTGCCAGCTCCATTTTCAATATACATTTATTTGCCCTGTACACAGCCTCGAACAACCAAACATGCATTAGCATATCGCGTAGGTGTGCACTATTGCAATCTACATGATGGGGGAAGGGAAGAAATGCAACACACTATTCCTGGCATATATGTACCACCTGAATGGTATTTTTCATTTTCTCTTACACTGGGAACATTGTATTATTCCACTGGGAAGTCATAGCGAAGAGGATATAATTATCAGCAAAGTAATGGGGATCCTCTTGCTAATGGCCAGCTATTCAAATATCTCAATATAATCGCCTTGCCCAATCTCTCCCCATTGCCTACTCTTCTGGAGAAACTCATCATTTTTTCCACTTACAACAGCATAATGAAATCATTTTGTATTTTCTTTGTGAGAAATTAAGAGGAATAGCAATGTAATGTGTTGACATTTGAAATGCAGCATAGAAAAGTTTAGACTGGCAATTTAGTTTAATCACCCACTAGCACGGAGAGGCTGCTTATTAAATTAGTTCTTGGTGTACAGGACATACATTTCTCAGTTGATCTCTTTTGTCTTTTTATTTCTTTCATCCATGACTCAGTTCACTAGAAAGAAACCAGAAAAAGTCCACACTCACTTCAAGTAATTTGATCTGTATATTTCCCTTTATGATCATTGATAATGACAAAGAGGATGAGTGATGGTTAAAAGTACTTACATATATATAAGAATACACAACTTCTTAAGAACAGTAAAAGTCACTATTAAAAAACCCTTTAAGATAAGTACGCATAGAATAGCATTTTTCTACCTGTACTTGTGCAAAGTGTGACACTGTTCCAAACGGCATCCCTGTCTCTAAGTTGGAGACACATCAATCAGATAGGTGGACCACTCGGTGGATAAAGAACTGGCTGGATAGCCACACTCAAAGAATTGTGGTCAATGGCTCAATGTCCAGCTGAAGACCAGTACCAACTGGTGTCCCTCAGGGATCAGTGCTTGGACCGGTCTTGTTCGACTACATTGTCAGTGACATGGACAGTGGGATTGAATGCTCCATCAGCAAGTTTGTCAATGACATCAAGTGGGGTAGTTTGGTTGATAGGCTGGAGGGAAGGAATGCCATCCAGAGGGACCTTGACACACTTGTGAGGTGGACTGATGCCAGCCTTATGAAGGTTAACCATGATTAGTGTAAGGTCCTACATCTGGATAGGAGCAATCCCAGGCACAGCTACAGGCTGGGCAGAGAAAAGATTGAGAGCACTGTGGAGAAGGACTTGGGGGCGTTGGTCAATGAGAAAATGAATATGAGCTGGCAGTGTGCACTTGCAGCCCAGAAAGCCAACGGTATCTTGGGCTGCATCAAAAAGAACTTGATCACCAGGTCGAGGGAGGTGATCTTGCCCCTCTACTCTGCTCTTGTGAGACCTCACTTAGCGCATTGTGTGCAGTTCTGGTGTCCTCAACATAAAAAGGACATGGAAGTGTTGGAACAAGTCCAGAGGAGGCCACGAGGATGATCAGTGGGCCGGAGCTTCTCCTGAATGAAGACAGGCTAAGCAAGTTGAGGCTGTTCAGCCTGGAGATTAGAAGGCTGTGTGGAGACCTCATAGCAGCCTTCCAGTATCTGAAGAGGGCCTATAGGGATGATGGGGAGGGACTCTTCATTAGGCACTGTAGTGATAGGAAAAGGGGTAATGGGTTCAGACTTAAACAGGGGAAGTTTAGATTGGATATGAGGAGTAAATTCTTTACTGTAAGGGTGGTGAGGCACTGGAATGGGTTGCCCAGGGAAGTTGCGAATGCTCCATCCCTGGCAGTGTTCAAGGCCAGGTTGGAGAGAGCCTTGGGGGGCATAGTTTAGTGGCAGGGTGATTGGAGCTAGATGATTTTAAGGTCCTTTCCAACCCTAACTATTCTATGATTCATTGTTATAAAGGCTTTCATGGTACTTTTCCAAACAGCCTGAGTTCATCCCTTAATCCTGATGAAATTCCAACACAGGTATTAATACTTGGCTCCTGCTTATAATTGTTTTGAATTTTTAACTGGTTAAGAATTGTTCCATCTGAAGATCTCTTACTTACAAGTTACTCGAGTGGTAGAAAAATGGCTTAATTTATTATATTCTTGAAGTGAATTCATTGGAAGGGCAGCTGGACAAATCTTGGTACTATATATTTTATTTTCATTTTGTCATTGTTTTTGCACAGATGCAAAATATAAATATAGGACATAAAATTATAGTAAACTGTGTTTGGGATGTCAATGCAGCCCATAACTTGTAGAAAACACTCGTGATGTGTAGGTCATCCAGAAGGGGGACAGGACACTTATTTCCTTCAAGTGAACAAAACTACATTTAATGTCATTTAGGCCAAATTTGACAAATTAACATAATTTATTTTTATTTTAAATTTTTTATCTCAATGAAAAGAAAGGATAATTTTAAAATTTATTTAGCCCTACTATTACTGAAATAAAGTCTATACCAAGAGATATTATCTGTGGCTAAAAATAGCATCGCCTTAAAACAAAAATGCAAAATAATCCTTTCAAATAATACAGGTTGATTTTGATGAAAGGAGTGAAATAGAATAAAAACCAATTGAATAGATTGTGGCTTTCATCCTTTCATCAAAGATCTTGAAATACATTAAAACAAAGAAGCTAGTCCTTTCTTACCATTTACCTCAAGGAAATATTAGCAGAGATTTGTAGACAAAAATTAGAGGAACCTAGATATATTAGAGGACTTTCATTACATCATGTGACACAGTGTGATAAGGACAGTCACTGTTTCAGAAGCTTTAAGATGACAACCATGATGGACACCACCTTATCTGAAGTGTATGTTCCTGAGCAAATGACGGACCAGGACTGTTCTTTTTTTACTTGATAGAAATAGGATAAATTCATCTCCCATCACCTTGGTTTACTCTAGCAAAATATTCCACTATCTCTATCTGAATTACTCCTGATTTACATGGATGGAAGCCACGGTTTTATGATTTTTTTCCTCTGGTGGGTTTGTTTCTTAAGCAAATAAAGTTGTGTGCTGGGACTCACTGGCTTAAAATTCTCTGCAATTTCCCACAACAATTACTCAGAGCTCAACACATACTATACTGGAGCAAGATGCCCACAGCAGATCCTTAACAAAGTTGTTATTTTCTCAGAGTAAATTACAGTTTTCAGCATGAAAAGTCCTACAGATTCTTTCCAGTACTACAAAGCCTGTTGCCCCCTTCTTCCTCTTTACATACCCTCTGATAATTTATTTCTTTTTCTTGCAGGTTCCAAGTCTCTGAAATATAGGCAATTGTTTTTCCCCCTTATTTATTTTTTTTAACTTTGTTGAGGAGCTTTATGTGTATGCATTCTGCTCACTGCTGTTCCAGCTTCCTGTGCTTCGGCTCTGCAAAGGAGACACACTAATTTTCACATCAGAGCCTACCAGTTTGTAAACTTGTCTTCTGCCATTAATTTCAGGAACCTTCCAATGTCTTTCAATGGGAAATTAGCAGTCAAATGTGTTTAGTTTGCAGAAACAGTAGCCGTACCACCGACAAGAGCAACAACTCATACAACTGTAACTCATTTAGAATTTTTTCCATTACAAATGTATACATTGTCAATGATGAGTGAAAGGAAGAGGTAAAAGGGAGAGGTGGAGGGGGAGAAAGTAAAAGAGACAGTGCCACAATGGGCTCCAAAACTTTCTGTGTTAATCAAAACCTGTCAGCATTCAGCATGCATTTCTGAATAACTATTGTTAAAAAAAGTGTTAAAAAAGCAGACTGGTTCTATTGTTCATCCCCTGGGAGGAAATAAAGAAAAAAAGAAAAAAAAATCTGAAATTTTAAAGGCTATTTTTAAAGGATCCTATTTAAAGTTTTGGCAGACAGGGAACCTAATTATTATATGTCATTTTTCTAAATGTAAATGAGAAAGCAGATAAAGAAATAAAGAGAAAAAGAATCCACAGTCTTTGGGGGATTTAACAAGCCCCCCTCGTGCTGATGGCATTGCTTTTTTACACCTCCTTCCTCAGCCTGATTATGTCACAAAGTGTAGAATGTGTCCTTTACCCACTGAGGGCGCATGAAGCTCCTGTGAACGTGATGTGGTGCCCTGGTGAACTGAAAACAAGGAGGCAACAGGTCCTATGAAAATGTCAGTTGTGTTGAGACATCTGCTGAGCACTGCTGCCTGTACCTGGGAATTAAAGAGTGATGAGGGAGACATGAACCCAGACCTCCCCAGCTGTGTGGGACAGGTTCCACTGTTGTCTCTGACAAATGAGAAATACCTCAGGATCCTGAGTGAAGAGTATGGTGTCCAGGGGTTACTACATTATTTTGCTATTAGTGAGCGATGACTAGCACAGGTGACCTAAAGTCAGCTACTGGTGTAATGGGTCCATGAAGTGGGAAATTCAGTGACAGCAGCCCCCAGAGCAGTGAGGGAGGATGCAAAACCAGCTTTCACGGGCCACACTGAAAATCTCCACCCCTTTTAGTACCTCTTTTCTCAGGGTTTTTGTTTCACAGCTAGGAGTTGTTTCATATTTTCCTGATCTGCTCATCATATCACAAGGCCCTCTGGTCCATCATCAACCTGCTCCTCATCTTCATCCTGCCTATGGCTTTTTAAAGCTTTCTTTTGGCCTGCCCCAGGTTGAAAAAAGCTAATTTCATGGTCATGCTCTTCAAAAAGACTCAAGGAGAAAAACGGACTGCAAAGCTGCTCACCTTCTAAGCTTGTGAAGGTCTCTCAAATCTGGCATTGTGTAGCTTTTCCCTCTCAAAACTTAGCTGGATATTTTTTACCTCAGGGTATGTGCAGTTGTACCCTAAGGCATCCCCCAGGTTTGGAAGTAAAGTTACAGATATGAGGATAAAAAGAAGCCATAGGCTGCACTGTTTTTCAGCACGCAGTTGTCATCTGGCTCTCTATTTCAGCAGACTGCAGTGTGCTGCTTCTGCTCTCTTATCAGAATGGTTTGTTGGAGCAGACCTCAGCCCTGATACAACAGGAACAGTGCTGGTGGATGGGGGAATCAATCATATATGAGGAGTCATCTCTTTCTCTTTTGGGGGTGCCTATGCTACTTATTATTTGCATTTTGCAGTTTGGGTTATGACAATGTCTGCCAGGTACATCAAAATTGGCAGGAGTTCCCACCATATGACTTGGGGTTTATATTTTTTAGTGTAGGTTTACCTAGCTCCATGTCTTTCAACATGTACTCTTTAAATCAGTCCATGCGTCACACTGGCTATGCTCTAACTCAAAGGCTGAACCCACTGGTGCCTCATTTTTTTGGTAACCCCCAATCCAGCCCTTCTCAACTTACCAAAGTGCCATTTGTCACAACCAGTCTCCTGCTCAAGAAGCTGGAAAAGAGGTGTTATCAGTCACGACTGACATGTGCTGCCATACACAAAAGTGAATCTTCCTCTTGCCTATCTTGTAAATACATTTAGTCATGATTTGGTACATTAACATCTACACATCTCTTTTTCTCTAAAATAGGGTTGTCAATTTCCTATGGTGTATACATGCTTTCCAGCTTCAGTAAATAAATATGGCAGAGTTTTTACCAGCTCTTAAATAACTTAGTCACAGAAGTTTTTTGATGGCTATGTTCATAGCTATAAATTACATAAATCCCTGTGGCTGTTCAGTCACAGAGGCAAGAAGAAAGGCACAAAATGGCACACACTTAAGTTATTAATGTTAGCTGTAACAAGAGGATAGCCGCCTTCCAACTCCCTGTCAGGACTTTAACACATGCTAATGAACAAAGATGAACAGGAATTATTTGAGTGCACCAGTTTTTCAAGACCAAAACCTGGGCAGGAATACTTCTAGCAGCATTGTAAACATTCATATTCAGCTCACAGAAATGCAAAATTTAATTTATGGGCATAGGTACAGCTCAAATGACCACTCAAGATATTCTGACAACTCCTTTTTACTGGAAGTGAGAGTGAGGGATAGGTATTTAAATAAATATATAATTTCCCTAATGTTCTGTTAGCTCATTTTCAGAGTATTCTGTACAGTTCTGGTGTTCTCAACTTAAAAAAGACAAGGAACTTTTGGAACAAGTCCAGAGGAGGGCCACAAGGATGATCAGGGGACTGGAGCACCTCCCGTATGAAGATAGGAGAAGAAAGTTGAGGCTGTTCAACCTGGAGAAGAGAAGGCTGTGTGGAGACCTCACAGCAGCCTTCCAGATTCTGAAGGGGGCCTATAGGGATGATGGGGAGAGACTCTTCATTAGGGACTGTGGTGATAGGACAAGGGGTAATGGGTTCAAACTTAAACAGGGGAAGTTTAGATTTTTTATGAGGAAGGAATTCTTTACTGTGGGGGTGGTGAGACACTGGAATGGGTTGCCCAGGAAAGTTGTGAATGCTCCATTGCTGGCAGTGTTCAAGGCCGAATTGGACAGAGCCTTGGGTGGCATGGTTTAGAGGCAGGTGTCCCTGCCCATAGCAGGGGGGTTGGAACTAGATGACCTTAAGGTCCTTCCCAATCCTAACTATTCTATGATTCAGTATTTTTCTCAGACAAATACAGGCGAGAATAAATACATTTTATCCATTTCTACATTCATTACATTTTTATCCATATTCCTTACAGAAGGCAACTGCTCCCCATCTTTTCTGAAATAGCAAACACAGCTTATTTATTATTTTTTAAGTTTTTATTGCATCATAACAGCCATAATTTTTTATCCCACTGAGATTTAAGGAAAGACAGCAAGACCGATCTTGTCCATGGCTGAATACTCAAAGTGCCAAATAAAATGACTTTAGGAAAAGCCCCTTCCCCAGTTACTTCTATGGAGGAATTTTCCATTACGGCTCTGAAGCTGATGAAATTTTTATGCATTATAAGGCCACACTCTATCAATTTATTGCCCCTCAAATGAAAGCATTAATATTGATGGCAGCTAAACACATTGCAAACATGTTCTGCCCATTAATGCCCTCAAACAGAATCATTATCCCATTTTATTCCAACTGCAGTGAGGGGACTAATGGGTGTACAGAAGGATCTGAAATAAAAACTCAGAAACAAATATCTTCAGACTTAAGGGCCCTTATCCACTGGTAGCAGTTCAGATTTGGTAAAGGTTCACAGCCTGTTGCTTGTCCCTGATATCTTAAAGACTCATAGCCATATAATATATATTTGATGACTTCAGTGGTAGCATTTACGGGTACACACTTCCTAATCCTGGTGGCCATATGCCATGGAGTATCCAATTCCTATTATCCAGATATTCAGGAGAGAAATGAAAGGACATTTAAATGTGATTTCCCATTACTCCAGTTTTCCTACTGAGCTCTGCAAATGCCTTCTTGGTGCCCACAAGCCTGAGAGGAAGTGATAATATCCCGATCCTCTTCAGAACATCTGCCTATGAAGTGTCACACTTGCTGAGCCTCCATTTGGAGAACAGAAGGCAATTTCTGGAAACATGAGCGACAAATCCACCCCCACTTTATCCCAGTGCCTCAGGTTAGTAAAAAACACCGAACTACAAAAAAGACCCATATAGGGTACTACATGGAGATGAAGGACTGTAATATTAGTGATTGCGTGCAATTTCCAAATAATGAAACATTTCATTCTGGAACTAAATACTGCCATTGGAAAGCATGTCTCTTCTTCTCTTTCCCTTGCCTGCAAAGTTCAGATTTTATCTATATATGCATACAAACCTTTGCGTATTTATGTCTAAGAGCACAGTGCATACATATATTTAATCCCTTTCTCACTTTCTTCCTCCCTTCCTTCAGTCACATTCTTTGTTTGTAATCTCCTTAGAGAATTATATTCCTAAGCTTCCCGGGGGGGTTTTTATAAGTAGAAGAAACTAAAAATAATACTAGAAGGTTAAGTGCATGAAATAAAAAGCTTGAGAGGGAAATAATAATAAATAGATTCTGAGCTTGTAGATTTAAAAACTGTCTGCAACTACCTCTCGAAGAATGAGTTACACTGGGGTCATAAGAATGCCCCTGACCACCTGTTCATGTCAGAAAAATAGCTACATACCACCTTTTCTGCTGCCTCTTCTTACTTTTATGCCTTAAGGCTGGACTGCAGCTATGTATTACAGCTAGAGAGATGCCTTTGACAAGAGGGGGAGTGAGCTGAGACAAGGAGCTCAGTGGGCCGTAAGAGGGGTGCACCCTCCTGTAGAGTCCCAGAACAACACCCACAAGTAGTTTACACCAGATTTGGAGAGCACAGACCATTCTGGAAGCCCAAATGTAGATAATTTTGTTTCCAAAGTCAACTCCTTACGATCTTTCTCAGAGTCCTGTACCTCCAGTCACTGTCTGGATCAAATGAGTTGCTGTTTGTACTCAACCAAATCCTTAATGCATTACAACCCTATTATTTGACAGACTTTTCCTCAATTGAGTTTAAATAACCTTCTCTCATATATAAACATCTTAGTTAATCAGGAATAGGACCACTGAAGTTTCTCCATGAGATTCTCAAAATCATTCCTATGGGACCTGAATTTCACCTTCTTTACAGTGCAACACAATACTTATCTATCCCCTCAGGGTGACAGCAAGAAGAATAATGATGAATGTGATGAACACTGTTACAACTTATAACTCTTGTTGTGGGAGGTGGGGACTTGGTCCGTAAAGTTTATAAGTTAGGAGAAGTATTTATGGTTTTTTGTTTGTTTTTTTTTTTTTTTTTTTTTTTTTTTTTTGTTGTTTGTTGATTTTTTTTTTTTTTCCCCCACTAGAATATGCTTTGTGTTTAACACAGGTAATTACCTGTTTGAAGTAGGATAAAAAAAAAGAATGAACTTTTCTCGGCTTCACTGTGAAGGCAAGAAAAGATTTCAACTCATTAACATTGTTGCACCATGTGCACATTAACTATTATTTTAATGTTGTCTCTCTTGCTTATCAGTATTGCTAATTACAAGGCATTCTTCATGGAGTGCCATCAGTACGTTCAGTGTTGTAATCATGCAATCAAGCCTGAACTGGGAAAGGATGTTCTCAAGTTAAAAAAACTAGCTCAAAAACAGAATGGGAGTTTGGAGCTATGTACTTTCCTGCTCTAAAGCTTCAGGCAGAACTTTCACCAGAGACCAGCAAGGAACCGTTGCAGGAGGCCTCATTAAGATCTCAAGTCAGCCAAGCACTTGAGTATGTGATAGAGTCAAAAGTATTTAATAACTCAGTTGAAGTGCCAAGGCAGAGTCTAAATCAGGAAGAATATACTTTATGGTCTATTTCTTTGGAATATTGTCTTTTCTGAAATGAAGGAAGGGAAGAGTTCAGGCTTTCTCTAAAGTCCATTGTGCTAAGCATATTATCCTAAGTCCTATCTTCTAGCAAATAAAGATGATTGAAGTGATTCATTAAGCTATGAGAATTGTTCAAAAATCATCACTTGTTTTTCTTTTCTTTCTCAAAATGTAAATAATCTTTGGAGAAGATAATTTTCCCACTATTTAAAAATAAGCCTGTTGCAGCCCACTGCACAAAGTGATAGTTTTATACTCTTAATTTTCTTTTCTTCAGCATAGTTTAAAACTCATTTTCATACCAGCTCATACTTTGCAGTTGCTTCTCGTTACATCTTCCCTCACTCTGCCTCAGTTTTCCCACCATTTAAATAGAAAAGGCTGATGTCAGTATTTCTTGTGACATAGTCTGAAGTAGAGAGTTCAACAGGGCTGCATGTTGCGGAACAAAATATCCGAAATTAGATAAATAAATAAGAATAAAGAAGGATAGACATATAGAGTGAGCAGAAAAGCAATTCAGGATAGATTGATTATGGGGAGGAAAAAGCCCTTAATTTAAATCTTAGTAAACCAGGTGTTATTTCTAATTTTTTCCTTCTGCAATTTAATCACTTCTTGATAACAAAATTGATTATTTAGTCACAGACAGTTCTGCTCATAGTAGTCACTTTTATTAATAAGATCCAGTCTGATCTGATTAGAAAATAAACTTCAGGAACATCACCTAGTAGCTTCCATTCATCTCAGCAGCAATTTAAAGTGCAGCTGATGCCTCATAAAGAAAAAAAATGCCAAAAAAAAGAACAACAAAGCACCATCGTGGAATATTTTACAAGCACTCACACTACTACGTTAGCCATTTATTTTCTGTTTTCTCCTTACTCCGAGTTACTGAAAAGCTAAATATTTGTAGATGACAAGGACATCAATGTTGCCTCAGAACAAAGAGATGAACAGCTGCCTGGAAATGATGAAGAATTTGCATTATGAAGGAGACATGTAAGTCTTGCATAGAGCTTTAAATGAAAATACCGCTTAAGGCAGGTTTATCATGGGGTTCCTGACCAGTACAGTCCCAAAGCAGGTTCTTTCCTTCTTTCCATGCAAAAATTGCCATTTAAAATCAAGCAGTCTATCAGTGAAACAAAAGCAAGGGTCTGTACCTGGTGGAGTACCAAAACCCCAGTTACAGCTCTTGCTGCTGTCTTACTGATGGCAGCATTGCTTTCAACCCTAAACATGTACAGCTTGGAAATACAGCTTCAGGCTCCTGCCTGTAACATTTATTTCCTTTCTGTCTGCTGATTTTAAACGTAAGGGACTCCTGAGCATGGTGAAATTGTATCAGCAGGTGGGCATTTTGTATACTGACAAGAAGTACAGGGAAAATAGGTTTTACGGAGCTGGGGACGGACTTCAAATGGGGGAAGGGCAGAACAGGATAGAGAAATTAAGTCACCACAACTCGTCCCAGATTTCAGAAGAAAAGAAGACTCAGAATCTCTATCCTCTTGCTGGCAGACTTTGTCTTTGTGTTCTTAAGAAAATATAACTTACCGAGCCACATCCGCATCCTTTAATTAAATGTCTCACTTTTCCTTCAGATTCAGCAGTTTGCATAAAAAGCAGAGAAGTGTTGCTAGTGAAAGGCTGCTCCTCTTGCAGAAGACACTTGCGAAGCAGGGTTCAACATTTAAACCAGCCAGGAGTACAGCTTGCCTCTTCTCTCAGCCAGGAAGCTCAGCACTTGCAGCTCTTTGGGGTACAATGCTGCCTCTTGACCAACTGCTTGTAAATGCTTTCATCCACACCCTGGTACCCAATTAGTACCTTGTTAGCCACACACCTGCAGTGCCTTCACCCTGAGGTCATTAAACCTCATGGGCCTGATTCTCCAGTCACTGCTGCAGCCCCAATCAGAAATCACTCCATTAAGTCAACAGCTTTAGAAGAGCTAAATAAAAGGGGAACCAGGTGATCTTCAACATTAACTCTTTTCCTCTCTGTTTTTGCAGCATGTGCACCCTTTGGCCATGTCACTGATGTGAAAGTAATTAGCTAACAGCAACATTTCTGCTAATCAAGGCTGGGCAAAAGCAAGAACAAATGCAACTCTCAGGTTATGGTAGTGTTTTTCCAAATCCTTCTGGAGCTGTTACATCCCAGGAAGAGTAGTCAGGAAACTTGACTGATGTAGTAACCGAAACAGCAGTATGTTAAACTTATGCATCTAAATAAGTCATTCATGATGGCTGCTTTGTGTTTTGGCCTCATCAAAATTCAGGCCTACTACAACATGGGGAGAAAAGCTCTGGGAAGTGAAAAGAGAGCAGGGAGAGACAAATGTAAATAGAAAATGTGTTTCTGAATAGTGCCATGGAGACTAGTCTGAATACAAGCTACTGGTAAATGATGGTGTTTCACTCAAAGAAGGATATTGTCCAGTGGTGCTAATAAGAAGAAATAAAGTTTCAAAAAATTATCACAGCATAATATTGACTCAAAAGCCCTGTCTCCAAGACTTCAGCTAAAAGAAATCTCCTCAAGAGAGGTGTATATGTAGCTAAGAAAAGATAATGCTACCACCCACATTTCAGGACCAATATTACACTAACTTTTCATCTCAGTTAATTCAGTGTTTGATGCAGTGAAGTCCCATACATGGCTGGGGGGAACAGAAGGGAGCATAATCTGTTTTAAAGTATCCTTGCATCTGGCACAGAGAATGGCTTCAATTTAAGAACAGAGAGCACAAATAGTACCTATGCTTAGTGAGGGCTGAAATAATGAGCATAAATTAAGGAAAAATCTGCTTTTCAACATGCAAGGGTTAGTTCAACCTTAGATATGCATAACCGTCACATGTATGACCAAAAGAGGATATTAAAAAATATGGTTTAAAGGAACATTTAAAAAGTACACTGTTCTTTTGGGAAAGACAGAACAAACAAATCCTCAAAAAACAGGCCATTCTCATAGTGTTTCTATCTCATCATACAGACCCAGGAAGTTTACAGCATTTGGAAGAAGAGTGCTACTCCATAAGTTTCCACTTGAGCCTTGTGAAAGGCTGTTCTGAGAAACACAAGCTTTAGTGATGTGTCAAGAGTGCTGTTGCTTAATGATCAAAGCTTTGGATTTAACACTTTCAGGCTCAAATCATGGCCACATCTGCTTTTGCTGAGGTCACTTAGTGAACGTCAAACCATAGTTTGTATAGACCTTGAAAAAGTCCCTGAAGTTTCTTCAGTCTGCAGTTGTACAGAATTAACTTGTTGTCAGGCAAGGAAAAGAGAAAGTAAGACAGGATTATTTAGCAGCTATTTAGTTCAGGTTTGGCTATTTCACTGCCAAGATTTTGAATTAAATTTAATTAGTAGAACTGGTATTAGTACCTATGCTTATGGCTGCAGTCTCAGTTAGAAAGAAATCAAATGAGTGACGTACTCTGCTTAGCTTTGATGACCATATGAGGAAGTAATGGCTGTCTATAAATGCACTACAAGTGCAAATACCTTGGAAGCAGAAGAATTTTTGAGTCAGACAAGACTCTGAAAGACATAGGGCTAAAAGGAGAAAGAAACAAGGGTAGGCCATGCTGAGAAGCTATTTCCATAGCTTTTGAGTTTGCTAATTTGAATTGCTGGTAAGAGCATACTCTTGGACTGTTACAATAATGTAGCTGCTTTTATGAATCAAGTGGATGACTGCAGTCAGCAGATACCCTTGTGACTTCTCCCTGCTTCAATACTAAATCTGCTTTCATAAGCAAGTCAGCAGGACTGAACTTGTGCAATCAGTAAAGGTTGGAACCAGTCTTACAGCTAGGAATCTGCACAATGACATGTCGTATTTGCTAGAGAATTGGTTCAATGAAAAAGCAGTTTCTAATAGGTCTTTTCCATTACTGATTTTCTGATCTTTCTTTTTTCTGCCTTTTTTTTCAGTTCAAGTTTACTGCAAAGTGGAAAGCTGAGACAGGTGCTGTAGTAAGGTAGCCTCTCCCATAGCATTGCTGCTCCCTGATGCTGTTCTTTCTCATTATATTCAATGTATCTAAAACTAAGCTCCATTATAGGTAACTTGCCTATTGCAGAAAGCAGAAGAAATAGCATTTTCAGTAAGCTAGAGAAAATCCATGTAAACTGATGTTATTAAGTTGGTTGCTGATGCAGTAGGAACTTGCTTGTTTAGATAGTTGGCTGTGGTCAAATTAAGCATGCCTGAAATTTGAAAGGAACATCAAATTAATAAAAGATGACAAACAATTATATCCCACATTTACTTCTGTTCTAAGGAGAACTGTGACATTTCATTCTGAGTAGCTTCTCAGCCGATGTTAGGCTGTGAAAAATTCTATTCTTCTTTTGCTTGAAGTTAAGACTGTGTGAAGTTGAGGCTTTCTCTCAGAAGCTTCTTGTGAAGTGGTAATGTAAGAAAAAGTCTTTGCTACTGTGACCAACTCACCCATATGTTATGCTGTTGCTTGCTGGATGCAAAGAGATTTTCAGTCCCTGTAGTTAATGCTTCCTTGAGGGGTAGACTTATGCCAGAGTTCTTCTGTACCACATATCCAGACAAAAGCATCCCAGCTTTCATCCAGTCACGAGCAGTCAGTGATTCCATGACTGTTCAATTGAGAAATTCCCTCATTATTTACATCTTTTCCTTTTGGGTGTTGGAGGTATTTTTTTAATTCGTTGCATAGCCATCATTTTTAGCCAACACTAATTCAATACCTGAAAGAAAAAAAAAAAAAATACAATGTGGTATTTTAACTGCTGGCTTCTCATCTTAGTTGTGCCTTACAGATAGCTCTGAAAATAGCTTTGTATATATATTTATTGATCTGAATGATACTGTTGATCATTCCACATCACATCACCTCACTTTAAGCTACACTATAGCTTAATGAATACACCACGCTTGTTCCCTGTGCTTTTTGTGGGGTGGGAATGTTTTTGGTATAATTTTTTAGTAGAGAAATTAAAGACTGGCTATATCCCATTCTAAAATAAAATCATTTTACATCAGAATCTACTACTCAAGATATGGCTCAGAAGTCCTATGTGGTTTACTGTATAGGCACCAGTTCAACTGACTATGAGAGCTGACATTACTATAATGGAAATGCCCAGTGTATACTTATGGAACATTAATTCAGCCTATAATATTGCAGCTGTCAGAATCTACTGCTCTAAATTCTATTTCATACTTTTTCCTTTTCTTCCTTGTAATTCACTTTGAGATTTTTATGTCAGTGCTTTAATAGGAGATTAGTTAAATGTCCCGTTTGAACTATTTTCTTTGTCTTCACATTCTTTGTCCTAATGAGTCAGGGTAAGCATCTCAGTCTTTTCAGAAGAACAGGCTCAATGAAAATATGACCTGTTTAATGCAATAGGCTTCTTCTGTCTAGCAAGAGGAATAGGTCTGAGATAATACCATATAATTTGACAAAAGAAGATTCCCATAAGTGGAGGATGCTCACAGACTTTCCTGGTCCCCTGATTTGAATAATGCAAGGTTAAGGGGCTTGGCATATTACCTCAGGACAGCTGTTTTAGTCCTGCAGAACAACATGAAACAAAACACAGAAGCAGATTGGGATGGGAGGTGTTATCAAACAAACGACGCTTGCCTCACTGCTATAACAGTGAGCACAAGGCATAATGCTGGGACAGATGGATAGTGAGAAAACAGGTGGGAAAACAAAGATCACACACTGGAACTGAGGAAAACTCAGATAAAAAGCAAAGGCACATGTCACTCAGGACACTGAACATTGTGATCTTGAGTTCTGCTTAGGGACTATTAATCCTCTTGACTAATGTCATGATGAAGCAAGAGCAGTCAGGGAGAAGAGGAGGTGGCAGGAAGACATTGTCACTTAAGCAATGAGTTGGCTCTCGAGTGACTCATTTGTACCATGCTTCACAAGTACAGACAAAAGGCTGGACGTAACTGCAGTGACTAGGAGTAAAGTCTTATGGGCAGGCAAGGAAGGAAGTTGTGAACAGGATCAATCATGTTATCCAGGTGGGCTGTCACTGCTAACACACTGGTTATGGTAGTCACCATAAATTGCAGCCTCGCCAAATAAGATTTAGACATTTCTAATAATACAGAGTGCTTGTTTATAATGCATCAACATATGACTGTATTAAGGTAAATGACAAGTTCCTAAATATTCTTTTCTGGGGAGAGGGGTTTCTATGGCTCAGCAGCCTTTTGGACGCTGTTTTCTTTTTCATCTGTAATTCTTTCCTTATAATAGCTTATCCCTATCTACCACCTCTCTCTTTTACAGGTTTTATGTAAGTCTTCCTCAGTCATTAGATGTCATCTCTGCATCATTTACTATCTTCTTGAAAATTTGTCTTCTGTACTCCTTTACTTTCCAATATTGTTTTGAATTTTCACAACTTCCTGCTCACCTTTCTATCTTTGAGGTACTGCGTGATCTCATTAGGAAAAGAAAATGCCATCTTTATTCTTGACCATGTGAAATCTTCATGAATGCATATCAGTATGACAGGATTTTGCTATTGATGCATCACATGACAAGCTCATTTCTATCTAACTCTTCTACATATCTGACATGCAGATATAATTGCATGTTAAAAAAACTGTAACACTATAGGATGTTATTTGTCGAATGACTTTATCAGTGCTACTTATCTGTGATGAAAAGATAAAAAAAAAGGTATGACAGACAGTCAACATAAGCTGGTAAAACTACTTTGCCTCAAAGCAGTTGAAATTTGGACCCAGTAACACATCAATGTCATGGGAGCTTCAAGATTTCTGCAGAGATCTTTTTTCAGAAAAAAAGGTCAGTGTTCTAGAGTTAGTGATACTCATTTTTATCAGCTAAACCTGATGGTCCTCATCAGAGTCTACAGAGATTGATTGACTTATTCCATCTTAAAAAATGAAAAGTGGGAGAGCATGTTCCTCACAAAAGTTCTCATGGCATAAAAACATTGAGAAACCATCAGCTTATGTGATGTGAAAAGTAATTAAATGCAACAACGGCATGACATCAGTGGTGGATAATTTTCAGACTTTAAATGTCATTCCTTTTAAACTCACAGTTGTTTGAATTTTTTGTCTCCATTTCACAAGATAGAGTACAAAACATTGTGACATGCTTAATATTTCTTCCGCCAAGCTGTCCATTCTGATTTCATTCTCACCCTTTACAGAGTTGTTGATTTCAGCCTGCATTTGGCTGCCAAAAATGCGATTGCACACGCAGAACCAAGAATAAAGTGAAAATGAATTATGCATTGGGAAGGAACTTACATTTGAGTCAAAAAACTTAAGACTTCAGCACCTTCAAATTACAATATAATTTAGGAGGGAATACTTTTAAAGAGATAGCAATGGACTGAGGTGAGAAAGGGTCAACCACGTTGAGGCTTAATATAATTTATAGTAGCTTTCAATTATTTATTTTTAAGAAGCCACTGAATATGCTAGATATTTTCAGTGGTAATGTCAAAATATGGATATTGGGAAAAAGACATGAATAATAGCGACAGGTTGTTATGCATAGTAATAGTATTTGGGGACATTTAAAATATGGATCACTCACCAGAGCAAAAAACACAAGTCATTTACTCTGCGAACACATGGCTGTGTGCTTAGTGGCTGTTCTTTTGCAATACAGAAGTTTGCTGAACTTGATATTTGTTTTGTCTTTCTTCTTTTCCTTTTTGATTTAAAAATTTTTGCTTTGAAACAACGGCCAGTAAGTTCAAATTTATTTCCCATCAAGACAAAAGCCATCTGACACTGCTTGCAGAGACCCAGGTAGAGTAAAAGGAAGTCTTTTAAAACTTTCAGTTCATGCAAACAGCAATGTTTTGAATTTATTTATCCATTTGTTATTACTATTTGTAAGGGAAATGTGTGGCTTTTGAAGCCCTGGAATAAAGTTTGGAAGATCTGTTTTCAGTTCTTTGACAGGCTCTTCTCATAAGAATGGACAAAATACTCGGCACTGACTTCACAAAATGCTTTTTGATCATCAAGGTCCCTGTCTAGGTTTTGCTTTAATACTATAGCCATCGAGATAATGGATACTTTGGTTTCTACCTCCAGAGAGATGCAAGATAATGAGCTCCTATAGCTATTTCCCTAGTATCCCAGCCTGTGCCTAGACCCCAGAAAGATTTTGAAACCAGGAGATTATTTGAGGTGCCTTCAGCTGCCAATCCAAATATAAACATACCTGCAGCTCCTGAATCCTACCCGACAGCCACAGGCAGATCTTAGATGCCTTAAGGTAGCCATTCAGACAACTTTATTTAGTCATCGGTGTCTGGCTAAATGTGCCCAGGCTTATACAAGCCATTCTTCTCAGCATTTTCAGATAGTTCTTTTTGGATTAGTCTTACACAGAAGGTTTGTGGGGACAACAGAGTCACATTTCACAGACTGTATGATTGCTCATACTTGCATTGAGGCTCCTCAAAATGCTAGTTTCTATAGTAGTGAATTTTATATCCTTTCGCTATCACTTTCATTTGGTCTATTTCCTACCCATGTGTTTTTGTTGCAATTTGGGGGCAACTTATTTGGATTTGTAAAGTGGCCACCTACGGTGGTGTGGCCCACCCTGATCCTTTCTGAGAGATTCCTTGCCATAACAGATCCTCAGTAAGTGATTATCAGCGCGCCAAACTTTGAAAAATTAGCTAAGTGATATAAAGGAGTAACTGTGCACATAAAATCCTTTGGACATAAAACATTGACCAGCCCTTGGACTAGAAGTGGATCCAGATGCATGTGGACTCCTCTCTGAGAAATTTAGAAAGCAACAGGGGCCTTTGTGAACCTCATGATTTAACAGAAAGATGTTCCTGCCAGTTCTGTCAGTTCTCTGTGCAGTAAATAATCAAGGGTACCTTGACACTGTATTGTCTTAAACCACTGTCACATTTACCATTGAACTTTGTTAAACTGCTGCTTTATATAAGTAACTGGTGCTTCTCTTACAAGTGAAGTGCATTGCTCCATCCGCAACATCCCCTTGTCTCTCTAATCATCACATAAGGCAACAACTCTGTTCTGCCTCAGATTTTGCATGAAAATTCATCTTCTGTGTGACCTGTGAGCCTCAGCAGATAGCATAGGTATGCACTGCCTGTTCATTCCTCATTCACTGAAACCAGCTGTAGCCAGTATACTCATTTGTGATACTGGAACCTGAAATTCGATCTGATCTGAATGTGTTTATAGTAATATTCCAAAATTCAACAGTGTGAAGTCCTGCACTTGTGAAGGAAGACCGCCTTTCAAAAGTACAGGATGAGAACAGACTGAAAAAGGGTCGAATCTGTGGAGAAGATTGGATTAGATAAAACCTTGGGAAACGATGTCCAACTTCCGAAATGACCTTCCTTTGGACAGAGGTTCAGAACCTCCTTACAACACTTCCAACTCAAGTGGCCTATGATATTAAAAAGTTTATAAATTCAGAAGACTCTAAATAAGTGTCCAACATATATTTGGCAGTTCTGGGTTGATAGTTATCTATCCTACTGAGGCTGATCAGAAGCAGATAATTAGCATATTTTAAAATAACAAAAGTGATAGTTAATGAGTGTTTCATATAGCAGGAACAAGCACTTGCTCCTTCATTGGTTTCTATGCCTTTCTTTCATTGTTTTTCTCTTTCCTTTTTCTGAATTTTTGCAAAGATAGAAATGCACTGAAAATACCTGACCCCTCAGTGGAAATTCCCTCCTGAAGCATGAGAGTTCTCTTCCCACAAATTAAAAACTGTGAGTATTAAAAGAAAGGTTTTTCGTGGGAAATGTTCCAACTGCTGAAGAGCTAAGATAGAGTGGGTACACTTGTGCTTCCCTTCCACTTTGATTGTTAAAAAGAAAAAAAACAGGGCACAATAGATATGTGACTCTTTTAGAGTATTCATGGTTTTCAGCAAACCACTCAGATTTTAGCTTCTGAAGATCACATTCCTATGCAACTTATTGTATAAACACCCTGCTTGCCTTGAAGCTTTGACATCAGGCAGGCCATAGCAATCACAGTTCAGTTAATGTCACCACTACCATCACTGCCAGTACTAAGGATTCCATTTGATAAACCTTACCCCTGAGCTAGTAGTTCTATTGATTTTCTTAAGAAGCAAAGGAAGTAAATAGTTCTAGGGTACCTTGTTCTTGGCTAGAAATGTAAAATATATTAGCTGAAGAACCTTTCTCAGAAAGTGTGAGAGTTTTTTCAGTTTTGTTTTTCCATGGAGTATAAAGACAACCTTAAAACTAGTTGAGGAATAAACATAAAATGCATAAAAATCTAAAATTAGCTGAAGTTAATTATTCTTTATTTCTTTGTGGATTTGGCTCATTCCCAAAGGCGAACTGTGCTTACATTGAAGAGAGAATATGAGGGGGTATTGTGAGATATTTTTGTTCCATTTTGTCATTTAAGAGTTTAAGAAAGCACTGCTCTGAGTTTTATACTTTGGGAGTAAGTTTGCTTTGTTTTGCTATCTTCTGCTTTGGGTTTTTTCTTGAGAAGGAGAGACTATTGCTTCTAGGTTTCACTGCTCTGCCAGCTGCCATGCTGGTAGAGACAAGGAAGAGCTGGCATTGTAGAGATATTTGGTGATTCAATTCTGCAAAAGTACATGCAAACTGCTTTCACATGCAAGGACAAAATAATCTTTTTTTTTTTTCTCTATAGAACTAACAGAACTGGTTCATACAAATATGAAATATCAATATTTCTGTGCAGACCAAGTAGCCAAGTGTGATGAAACTGCTGGTTTTCTGGTAGTCATGGTAGGGAGATTCAGAAGACACTGTGAACTGAAGAGGAAATTATTTACTAAAAGTTGTGTCTTAAGTGCCTTATAGATTGTTCAGTATGATACTGTCTGATATCAGCAAGAACACGAAGAAATGGTAATTATCTGATCTTTGGTTTATCTGCAGATCTGATTTCTTATGGAAGCAGAAATGTCTCAAGCGTAAGCCAAATCCTACATCTTAGTAGCTTGATAAATCTTCATTCTACACAGACTTTGTCTTTTTTGTCTATCCAGATTTTTGAAATGAAGATCACACTGTCTTACCATCAGTCATGAAATACAATCCATAGTGGAGGACAGGAGTGGCTTCTTTTGTTATGGGTTTCCACACAGAGTAATGTTTATGAAGAAAGGTAAAGTAACATCACTCAGGTGCTGTTAGAGTACAGCATCTAAGAAAAGAAGGAATAAACAAGTTATACATATCCTTGGGCATGCTTTGCATACTGAGGAAGGGATTGTAATGATATCTTTCTGGCTGTCCCCACAAACATATGGAAAAGTGAGAAAGAGAGCAAGCAATAGACATCTCACCTAGTCACAGCCCTTCTTATTTCTCCTTCACCCCATTTCACAACAACAAACAAACAAAAGCACTCTCAAAACAGAAATAAATAGATCCTCACCTTCTACGAAGAGCCACATAAGGACAAATACTGGTCTCAAAGTCAACAACTGCAACAGATTGATATAAGGATGAAAGGTAAATAAACCCCTTTTTTTTCCTTTCAATACATTACTCTGTTGTTCCTTTGTGGGAAGGGAGTTAGCAGACGCCAAGCTGTTTATCTTCTTCCAACACAGATGAACTATAGCCACTCTCATTCATCACTCAGCCCAGAAGTGCTGCACTTGTGAAAAGACTGCCCTAGAAAGCTTGGGCTGTATCATGACAGTAAGAAATGTTTAGTCTAGTTTCTTAATAAGGCAGAACATTTAAATGTTGTTGCTTAATAATGCTGGGCTTGCTAAGGTTTGCAACAGTCCACCATGAACAGCACCTGCTCAACAATCAGAGAAAAGCATGATTTTGTCTTTCCCCAATATCTGACCCTGTGAGGCATCACTCCGAAAGTGGGCCCTTTAAACCAAATACCTCACAGAAAAGGAACTTTGCTGATGATGTTCCCTCTGCATTCAGAGGTGCCAGTCTCTGCTTAGCAAACTTCCACATTTTCAGCAGGAATCTTGCAAAACTCAAGGTTTAATGGTCTCTCACACTTATTTTCCTCAGGTGACTCTACCCTTCAGGAAGATTTATGCATACCTGTCAAAGGCTGCTAAATTTTCCTCTCTCTCTTCCTCCCTTTCTCTCTCTTCTTCCTGCCCCTTAAGTTTCAGAGCTGGTTGTCACTCTTTAACAGTTTATTTTCCATAAATACACAGTGAGCTCCTCACCCTTTCCTTAACACTGGAGCACATTCTGCTTTCATATGCAAATCCTCTCAGTCAACAATGTAGCAGGAATATGTTTAAACAAGAATAGAGATAGCTAATCAATGTGCTTTTCTAAAATTACTTATTCCCAAGTTGCTGAGTCTGCCTTTCCTTGGTCCTTGCTCAGTTGTATCTCTGTCTAGGGAAGTTTAGCTTCTGAAACAATTGAGGGAAATGTGAGTAAGAGCATTAGCATATGATTCTATATTAGTCTACTGTTATATCAGAGATATCACTGGAGTGGACTCTTGAGATTATAAACACACTGCACTCTTCTTACCGGTATCCTTCTATTACCATTGTATATTTTCTCCAAATCACATGCATATTATGACTTGGTCTGTAAATCTGTAATTCAGCCCTGCAGAATTACACAGCTATTCCAGTAGTTCACAAATTGATGAGCGTCTCAGATCTGTTTTCACCTTTCATTTAAATTGATTAAATGAAAATGTTTTAATTTAAACATATAACCTTTTGCCCTACTTATATTTGTTTAGAGAGGATTCTGATGTCTCTAGGTTAGTCAATTATTTCTCAGATCTTCAGATAATGTGTTCAGAAGCACAAACATTAATTTCCAATCACTTATTAAATGTTGAGATATAAAACCTCATTTCCAGCTGTGTAGCCTGCAACAGCTTTTAAATGGTCCTATTGTAAAAGAAGGCTTTGTGATGATTTTGATCACCTCATGATCATTGAAAATGCATTTATTGAAAGTTCAGTATCTTCAACCTGTCCTGTGCATCCAGAATTCCTTTAGAATTCTTTACCATGGCAAAAATCATTACGCTTTTAGAAATTATTTGTTCAGATTACATTAACCATCCATGATCCTTCTGGAGTCAATGGAAAAAGAGATAGGCAACTTCAGAGAGTAATTACTTTTATCCCAAGATAATAGAATAGACTGAGGAATCAGCTTCTATGTGATTAAAGCTAAGCGGAACAAATATCCTAGATCACTGGGTCTTATGCATGCACTGTCATATATTTTACACAGACATAAAGCTCAATGTTCATTTAACATGACTTTAATTTGGAGTAAAATTCTTCACATAATAGTGATAAAAAATTATCTTCTATTGGCTAATAGAAGGTTGCTGAAACTTCTGGATAGGTTGCACATTCAAATACAGACTGAGTTGTGTACTGCCACCATACTCTTCTTTAGTATATTATTGTGTTTCTCCAGAATAAGATCTATTGCTTACATTATTCTAGCTAACATAGGCATCAGATGGGGATTGAATCAGCCATATGAAGACATGTTCATTAGTAGCATACTTTTAGCAGGGTAACTTGGTGGTTTAGAATGTCATATTCTGTTTACAGACCTACATTTGTCTTTCAAGTTCCTCTTTGATATATTGCATAATATTGACTAGTATGTGACTTTCTCAAGTACAATCCATTTTCCTCTGGAATAAGATGGTCTCCAAAAAAAGAAACCAAGTACTTTAGAATGAGGTATTTGTATTATTTATAAATCTGGCACAGTAAAGTGATAGGCCTAGAATTTTTTAACTTTGAAATACTCTCATGGAACTTTAGGAGTACTGCAATCTTTATTTCTTGCAATACTGAGATTTGTGTAAGAAAAATAATTAAGTATTTGAAATAAGCAAGCCTTTATTCTACATCAAAAATATTGTGGGTTAAAAATATCTTAACTGCTTGGTGAAGATTTGTTAGAATCATCATGTATTCCATTCCTGAGAGAATAAATAGTCTCTACATCTTGTTACTCAATTAATGACTTTTGATGATTGTTGCAACTTACCTCTTTGAAGAGATAGACACATGACTTGTATTTTTATCACAAGATTTGGCCTTGGAACATACATAACCTAACTTCAGTCTGCCTCATTTTGGTATCCACTTTTGTTTTCTCTGAAGTGGCATGCAGTTCAGCAGAATCCGGAGAAGCCTAAGGATTCATTGTTATCTGCACTGGAGTTCTAGTAGCTTGGATGTATCTAGTATATAAACACAACTGCAGCTGCAGTTGAAATATCTCTTATGCTGCCTTATAACAATATTCTTGTCACTCCTTAGAGTGAACAGTATGTTGTGGATACATAGCATCTTCCTGATTTTTTCTTATAAATGCATGCATCAAATTGCCTACAGTATTCTCTTAGAAATTTAGAAATTTAAGAAAAAATAATTAAAACTAAGACTACCAATGCTACTAAGCATAAAGGTAAAAAAGGATGATATGCAAAACCAGACCACTATGTACTGACCACAGAGATAAAAAAAGAATGTTTCTGACATTTCTGTCAAGTATGTCAAAGTACTAGACTCTATCTTTCTCCCTATAAATGCGGGACAGCAAAAACAGAGATGAGAAATGTCTATTGCTTCATTGCTTTTCCATTTACTGGCAATTCAGAATTCTTCCCAGTAAGATATTTTATATCTTGAGCAGTACATCACTTGGAGTATTGTGTACAGTTCTGGTGTCCTCAGCATAAAAAGGACATGAAACCGTTGGAACAAGTCCAGAGGAGGGCCACAAGGATGATCAGGGGACTGGAGCACCTCCAGTATGAAGATAGGATGAGAAAGTTGCGGCTTTTCAACCTGAAGAAGAGAAGGCTGTGTGGAGATCTCAGAGCAGCCTTCCAATATCTGAAGGGGGCCTATAAGGATTCTGGGGAGGGGCTCTTCATTAGGGACTGTAGTGGTAGTGGGTTCAAACTTAAACAGGGAAAGTCAAGATTGGATCTAACAAATTCTTTACTGTAAGGGTGGTGAGGTACTGGAAAGTGTTGCTCAAAGAAGTTGTGGATGCTCCATTCCTGGTGGTGTTCAAGGCCGGGTTGGAGAGAGCCTTGGGTGGCATAGTTTAGAGTGAGATGTCCCTGCCCATGGCAGGGGGGTTGGAACTAGATGATCTTAAGGTCAATTCCAACCCTAACTATCCTATGATTCTATGATTCTGTGATCTTGCTTTAAATATTCAAACTGAGGCTGGAAAAGATTATCCAATGGTGTTGATGTCAAATTCACTTTCCATGAAGTGCGCTAGAAAGAAAAATTCACCTTAACACCAACATTGCATGCTAAAGGACTTGCACTAAACTACATTGATTAACATAAAAGATATTGAGAAAACATGCATGTTCCAAGATATCTTTTTTTAAGGTCCTGTGAAATTCCATAGATTCCTCCAATGATACTGTATTAGAAACATGTTTACCTGCTTATACAAGCCCTGGCCAGATCTTCAGCTTCTGTCTAGTAGAGGCTTCCAGGGGGCAAAGAGATATGTCCAGGATTAAGTAATGATGCTGAAATTCTCCTTGCTCATTGCCAAACATGATTAGAGAATAAAATCCTTGCATTCAAAGACTAAAAAGCAAGATAGATTGACAAGGGAATTTTGCATGGACAGTCAAAACAAAAGGTTTTCCAAAGTAAGCAAGCAATTTTCCCATCTGCCATTGATCACAGCAGTGCCTTTGTGTGTCCTTAAGGGTTCAGGCATGGTTTGTCATAACTTTGAACAGTTACAATTGAAGCGGTTCCCTTTTTATCAGTGGGGATGTGGGCAAATATCAGTTCCCTGGTACGAATAAGCAGTGCGCAGCTGGTTCTACATCTCCTCAGTAGGCAACAAAATAGAAGTCAGAACCTGTGGATGTGAAGACCCTGTGCTCTGCTCACTCCCGCAATAAGCAAGGAAATTTTACCGTGACAGACTGAATGTATTTTTCATCCCTGTGTTTACGCTATGAGAATGAATTGGACTCAATTCAGGTCGCAGACCTGTATTAGTGAAACAATGCTTTGGGGCTTATGTTAGAGGGCAAAGAAAATATAATGCTTCCCCCTCTCCAGCTTCATAAGCAACTCTTGCTGTGTTTTTCAACCTCCTTTTGAGGTTTCTGTTGGCAGAACATCAGTCACTTTACTACAACAGAACTACTCTTCATAGCACTGAAAGTGTTTCATAGAAGCCAGTAACATCCCAGTTTTAAACACCAGCTGACAAATTATGTGTTCAGAAAACATGCCTCAGTTCTTTGTTTCAAAACCTGGTTGATCCAGTTTAGTTTAAAGTAAAGGGTTTGTTTGGGTTTTTTTGTTAGTTCTCTTGTGTTTTAATAACTCCTTGTAAGCTGCATGGTTAATTTACAAATAAGATTCATGCAGCAGCAAATAATATTATGCACACAGATATGCTGCTTTGCTCCCTTTCTGTCTTCCATATAAACATGACAAAAAAGAATATTTTTTCAATGCACTCATATTCTTAACCTTACATTTAGGTATTAAAATCGAGAGCTCAATACACTGAATGTGAGATACAGCACTGTTTTCCTTACCAATCTGCTTGCACAATGATATGATTTAGGTGGTATTACTTGCAGTAAGAGGTAGTATTCAGCATAAATTGTCTTTAAACTAAATATATATATATATATGAAATCTTTCTGTCATATTTTTCCAGAGATGATCTGTATCTCAACTAGGAAAACTCCAGTGAAAGTTACTGGTTTCATTTTTGAACCATGGCATTCGTCTTAGTATGGTTTTGTAACTGGCAGTCTTAAGCCTGTCACAGTGGTACAGACATCTCTCATACAATTAGAAAAGGAAGTACATCCTTCAAACATGATTCAGAGGGACTAAGTTGCAGTAGCTATATTGATAGCTTATGTGTCTCCGTGGGATGAACAGATGAAACAGAAGGATGCTTTAAAGGTGCAATATGGAGAAAAAGAAAGAAGTATAAACCTAAGTTAAGCAAAGCATACCTCTCTCTTCTTTAACCAACAGAATTCTCAGAGCAGACTGAGAGAGGATAAAGTTTCCCTTCCAGGTTGTTGTGACGGTCAGAATACTGCCTAGAAAAGTAGGAAGAAAAAGCCTCAAAATTCTCCATTAGTCTGGGTTTGAGCTGTGTTTGAGCTTCCACTTTCCAACTGAGCTGCATTATCACTTGCCTGAACAGAAATATTTCTCTAGCCTATAAACTGCAGTTAGATTATTTAATCTACCAGAAATGCATGTATCTCGTGTTGGACTAAAATACAAATGAGCAGGAGTGAGTTAATCTTATGGAGTTATGTTCCTGTATTTTAGAGTACTTTTTTAACTATGTTTAAGTGTTTTATCTAGGAGAGATTATCCCCTAGTAGTGGGCAATTAAATCCAGATTCAACTTGATTATTCTGCCTCTGGCTTTCACGTTTTATGTTGCTTTGCTGCATAGTGACCCAGATTTAGCAGCGACAGAATATGTACTGGTCCCTGGCTGTTCCATAATGCGGCTGTTTAAGCACACTTTTGGAAGTGCAAGCTGTGGCCTCCTTCACCCACATCTGAAGGCAGAACTGAAACACATTTTAGCATATCCTAGGATAGCACACAAACTACGGTCAGTGGTATGAAATCATAGCTTTGAACCAATACCAAAGATTATTCCTTGGCAAGACAGCTGTGTGTGACAGACCATCAGCACAATGTGGTGGTAAGCATATCTGATGTGACTAGCTACAACATCATGCCTTCACCACTGGACAGATAATTCCTCATGCCTTTCATGTTGACATTTACAACAAGATATCTCTGGTTTATTTCTCTACTATCTGCACTCTTTCTTCTGTCAATATATTACCAACTTGAATTATTTAAAACCAAATTTTTGTTCCATTTAACAAGCTAACTTAAAATGAGAAAAGTAAAAGATTCTTCGAAGACAGAAAAATAAGTGTAGCATACAAAGAGTACTTTGATACAGCAGATATATCTCTATTTGCACTTCTGTTATTATTAACGTGCACTTAGAAAGATGAAATAAACCTTAAAGCCATTTTTTTTTGCAGAGCCCTAAAGCTGATTAAATCAAATGCAGATGTGGAATTGGTGCAAAACAGATGCTGAAAAGCCATGTCAATATCCTAAAGGAATCCATTCCCTATCAGAAGGAAACTTAATTTCTACTATAAAGAATTTGATTATGTATTGTTATACCAAATGTGATTAATGTTTTGTGGTGATTAATCAACTGCAAAATATATAATTATGCCATCTGTATTTTTCCAGCTTCTTGTCACTTAAGAATTCCACTGGGAAGTGGGAGGTGGGATAATGAGTACTGGTGGCATTTAGAGTGCCTAAAAATCATACTCTGAAAGCCTGGGGAATCCAGTAACAACAAGAACTGGCATTTATTCTAATAGCAAAACCTTTAAGCATATTAAATAAGAACCCAGAAGAACTATTGGATTGATAGCTACTTATGTGGAAGACCCAGTTACGGGGTTCAAACAGCCTGGGACCCACGAGAGCTTGCTCCAATTCAAAGGTAACCCACTAAGACCCCAGGAGAGCACTCAGGATTTGGCTTTCGGACCACCTCCTACTGTCTGACTGATGAAGTAGCCCTGACACTGACACAAGGATCATTGTCTGTCTTGCGGTTGCAGGCAAAGTGAAGTATATTTGCAGTGGCTGTTGAGAGAGAAAAATAACATCAACTACAAACACACTGAAATTTTTCTTTCCTTTATTTTTTTCTTTTTTTTTTTTTTTTCTTGTCTTTTTGTCCCCTTGCCAAAGCACTGGGTTGGGTTCAGACCTGAAGTAACACACTTGGTCCACAATGTCATGTCTCAAACTGAAGAGGTGCCTTTTCAAAATGTCATGCTCAATTGAAGTGAAAAGTCAAAGATGTAAGAGTAAGAGGTTCCCTAGGCAAGTTCAACCAGCTACACTGCTGACATGTGTTCTGTATCAGTCTTTAATCTACTTTTTATCTTTTATTTATCATACAAAGACTATGCAAGACATGGTCCAACAGCTCTTCACCTTCTTATGTGCCTCATTTGACACTGCTGTAAACTAAAATGCTGGAACACTACAAGTTCTTTAATGTGAGAGTGATTTTGATGACACTGAAATTTTTCAACTTGCAACACTCTCTGAGTTTCTCTGTAGCTTCAAGTAAATACGTATAGTAAGATTCAGTCACACGGCTGTCAAAGCCATTTCCAAGCTCAGTACACCAAGTGGTGTACATCCCAGGGGTGGATACATAGACTTTCTATAGACTTATCGTGGTTTAAGCCATAAATCAGCCACGCAGTTTGTTCACTCACTTCCCCCTTTTTCTTCCCTCTGCTCCTGGA
>JAOEHY010017985.1:23791-44357 GCA_025447955.1 Psilopsiagon aurifrons | reverse complement strand
GTGTCCCTGCCCATGGCAGGGGGTTGGAACTGGATGATCTTAAGGTCCTTTCCAACCCTAACTATTCTATGATTCTGGCATTGCACAGTTTCCTCCTCAGGAAAGGAGTTCTGCAAATTCCACCAGTGCTGGACGCCTCAGTTGAGCGAAGAGGTCTGGTCTATGGACCAAACATGCACTTTAACCACAGAGTCACCCAGCAAAACCAGGAACATGAAACCATGTCACCTTCCTCCTCTCCTGAAGTGTCTGAGCACATGGGCCATGATCCCAGCTCATTAATTTCCCTCTCTAGGAGATGCAGAAATTCCTGCCTGGGACAGCTCTTACAACTGTTCCCACTCACAGGAGAAAAGAAATATAAATGAACCCCCCCACCAAAGTAAAACCCAGCCAAGTCCACCTCTGTGGTTTTGCCATATGGAAGGGCAGAAGCAACCAGACACAAGCTGCAGGATGTGCCATGACTGAGATGTGCTCCTCACCAGAGCTGACTCAAACAGCACTGGATATGACTGTCTCTGCCCATGGCAGGGAGGTTGGAACTGGATGATCTTCAGGTCCCTTCCAACCCTAACTATTCCATGATTCTATGATATGAAAAAGCAGGTTTTGGCTCTGTCCACACTACCACTTGACAAGTTTTTCACCCCCTGACAGATGCTCACAGCAGCAGAGCATACAGTTTCTGCTTAGTGTTCTGACAGAAGAGGTGACTGACAGTCGCAACAACACCTCACTCACCACAGGTAACACTGTGCTTTCCAAGGGGAGAAGGCCACTGCAGGTAACATCAGTTCAGAAATACCTTCCTCAGAGAGGCTGTTTTACCTCTTCTGTAGGAAGTTCCCCAACCATTCTGCTTTCCTTAGTATCAGACTAGAGATGCTGAGCCTGGGAAGCATAATGCTGGGCTACCTGATGGCTCTGTTACTCCAGGATTGTGCCCTCGTCTCTTTACTAAACTCAACAGAATAAAAGAATAAATCATTCTCACAACTTCTCCTTTGGAGAAAGGATGGGTCCCAGAGGCTCCTTCCTATTAATCCACCTGTACAAAAGTATCTCCCTCTCGCTTCTGCACGTGTTACCTGACAAAATGATGCACCTGCCTCGGGTTGACTGTTTTCATGGGGCTTGTCCATAGGGGCTGGACTAATCAGGTCAGATGAGCTGCTGTTGTCAAGTTCCTGCTGATGCCAACCAGCTACACTGAGACTGAAATACGCCTGTCTACACTGCAGCCACATTTCTGAGTGCACTGCTGCACAGCAAAGTCACCGAAGAGCAGAGAGCTCATCTTGGTAACTTGCAGCTTTCATCTAATGTACATCCAACACTGTCATGTTCGTTAACCCAGTACTGCCAACAGCACAGGATGGGAATGAAGCTGGGAGAACATTGGCATGGCCGCAGGTTAACTATCGAAAGATGTAGCTCATGGAACGGTTTGGGTTGGAAAGGATCTCAAAGCTCATCCAGTTCCAACCCCCTGCCACGGGCAGGGACACCTTCCACTAAAGCAGACTGCTCCAAGCCCCATCCAACCTGGCCTTGAACACTGCCAGCGATGGGGCAGCCACAGCTTCTCTGGGCACCCATGTTGATGATGATCTGCATTAATCATGTAGAAATGAAAACCATATATTACTCTATGGACCAAAATACAGGTACAGCGAAAGATTTGAGATGTAATATGCTTAACAGCAACACAGTGCCAGCTGTTTAAAATTCTTCAAAAGCCAAATAATGAAAAACTATAAAAAAAAGACTAACTAAAGCAGCACTGTGTAATTTGTCACCCTCGCAGCAGTTTTAAGTTCGTTGCCATATCAACAAGAGCAACATTTCATTATAATCACATTCACCAGCAATTCTTTCGTCATTTTAAAATACAGTAACTTTAACAAAACATTTAATTTAAAAATTCCACTCAAATACCTATATTCTTGTAACTTCTCCTTCTTGTCTTTTTTAAATACACGAACACGGTTGTTAGGTGTCATCTGAAACGCTATTAGAGAATATTAAATGTCAAAAACAATCATTCTGGGTTTGCTTAAAATAGGAGGTGTGTGCAGTTTTGTGTGCAATATGTGTAAACAGATCTCTCAGACACACAACAACGAGAATGAAATGTGACACAGAAGTTCAAGTTTGAGCGAAATAGTGTACTTACTATTGATGGGTTATACAAGCACTTCACAGGGACAGGAATGGAGAAATCTCAGACCCATGGAATTTCTATTTCATAGGACACCTCAAATTCTCTTTTCTCTCACGATGAAATGAAATAGCAAAACGTCCCACAAGATGAAATTCCTCAAAAACATTAACTGCAGTTAACTGGACTCTTTATACTGCTGCATTTTCTTAAGGCTGACGGCAATTGTTTCAGCATAACAATGCACAAAGTAGACCTGCTAAGCCAAAAAGCTGTACCAAACCACACCAAAGACAGTATTTGTTTGGCCACATTCCGGATAACATCTGTCCGTCAATGTCAAACTGTCTTATTTTGTCAAATTCACATTTTCTGGCAGGAAAAGCAGCCTGGAAAGCCTGTGGCCAGCCCTGTGGATGAACACCAGCAGGAGCAGGTATCTTATTGTCACGTCATCTGCCAGGGTCTCTGTGCTAGAGGAATCCTCTTTGTATTTCCAAGGGAGCAAAGAAACACAACTCTGATTTTTAGTTCTGTAACATCAAGATAGGAACAGATTGGAAACTTGTGACATGTCACAGCTCCAGGACCAAAGTCTGCTGCAGGCAGGGCTGTATGTCACTTGAACAGGTTTATTGTCCGAACAAAACTGACAGAATTAAGGGCATTAATATAAAGCAGTGAAGCTCCAGCGTCTCTGACACCTCAGAAATCTGGGCTTGGGAAGTGCCTAGATTACTGCGCTACGGGCAAGATGTAGGAATGACACCTTAAGTACTACATACAGCTCTTCAGCCTCAGCCATGATGCAGATGCAGGGAACAGGAGATGAAGCATGGGGCGGTGGCCATCGCAGTGCCTCTTTCAGTTCTGGCATCACCCCTTTCGAAGTGAAATACATTGCAAAAACGCACTGTAAACCAGGTGTGAACTGCCTCTGCTGCCCATCGCCCTCAATTCGCTCACATCAGCAGAGCAACAGCAGGGCGGTGAGATAACAGAGGACCCAACAGGGCTTGGGACAAACCTAAGTGGCTGTAGAGTGTCCTGAAGACCAAGACAACCATCACCAACCTTAATCTTGTATCAGGCAGCTGTCCCTTGGCTAATATTTGCAGCCTAGACTGGTACATTCCCAGGATTTTATGTGGGGGAGGTGTGAGGAAAACAAAAGCCACTTTTCTCCACAAAAGCACAAGAAACTGTGAGAATTAAACAAACACTCAACCACCTCCTCCCCAAATACTTCAGCTTTGATAACCCACCTCTAGAGTTCACGTGGGTCTCCCACACGGTGCTAACGCTGAGGAGCCAGCCGACACTGCGTCTATGGCAGTCAGTATTATATACCTACATGCGATCAGCGCTGGGAACTGGTGGGACACAAAATCGTGTGAGTCTTTCCAGGGCTGAGATGCATTACGAAGTCTTTACACTTGCAAATTTTATTCTAGGGGCCAGCAAGGCGTTGGAGTGGGGTTTTCATGGGGAGAGGAGCCCCGAAGCAGTGTGGGTGGTATAAAAGAGTGCCCCATCATTTCAGTCTTGCACACCATGCTCACCACCAAGCTCACTACCATTTACTGTAATGACCACAGCAGCACAAGGGTACTGTCACTGTGCAGAATGCAGTCTGCTCTCAACCAACTCCACCAATTCAAAGAGCCTGCAGACAGGGACAGTAATCCCTGAAGTCAGACCGCAGCATAAATCGTCTTTGTAGCTCAGATGACATTGCCCCGGATGAGGTTCCCCTCGTGCCCCCAACACATCCATTAACAAATGCAAGGTTGATGGAACATTAACCCAATTAATGATCCCTGTGCTTTTCCCTCAGTGAAAGATCTCTGGCTGAGGTTTGATTGATTGAGCTTTCTGAAATACCTAAGTAAATTCCAACGTGATAAAACCTTACGCTAGGGAAGTAACTGCCTTCATCTGACAGCTCTGGCAGTGGGGCATCTGCTTAGGAGGGCAGGGACTCTTGGGTCACTCCGCTGTGGTCACAGTCATCTCCCTGCTTTTAATTAAAATGAGGATTTTGACAGTGTGATAATTTAGAAGGAACCATTTAAACTGTATTACCTTTTGCAGCGATTTACCACAGTGAAAGAGGCTTTCTATATGGCAGATGCTTGAAGATAAAGTCAACATTCCTGTTTCACTGTATAGAGGCCAGGTCCAGGATCTCCTTGTGCTTTGCCAGCCGTGGTGCTGGGTTGTGAATTACCTTCCCACTTCATAAATCATCAGTTGGAGGCAGCAAGCGGAAGGAGATGTTGATGATTGCCTCAGTCCCAAGCGCTGTGCTCTGCAGATCGATGGGGCTCATCTCTCACGAGCCCAGCCAAGTACAGCTCAGGTCAGACAGTCACTGCAATCACAGCCCTGTGTTTGGGATTAGCACACCAGGGAGGGTGGGATGATGTGCCCATGCTGGCAGAACAGGAACCATCGAGGTACAGCAAGAGAAATCACCCTGCAGCCAGTGCCCTGCCAAAAACTGCCTTAGAGCCATGCTCTTAAAAACAGTGAGGAAGTTTCAAGGTACTTCATCACTAAAATCGTGTGTTCTTGGCCACACATACATGCAAGGTGTGCTTTTTAACCTGACTTTAATCTGAGTATTATGGGCTCCTTCACCTTCTCCTGAAAGCTCACTCTTTGTATTAGGAGAACAAAAACACTACGCAATTTCATACTCATAGTGAATTGCACTATTCTTTCTTACAAGGAAGAATATTAGTTTTGCTTTCAAGAACAGCTATTAAATGGGAAGTGTGGCAATAGGAGTGCCCTAAGGAAGTGGTACTAACACCCACTGAGCGATTTTCACCTGCAAACACAGACATTGAGCAAAGAGTGTTGCCGGGCAGAAATCTAACCATCAGGTCAAACTTACCAGGCAGGTGACAGCGAAGACATGAGACGCTTACTGAGCTAATGGTTTAATTACTCACTCTTGTAAACAAGAAGTGCAAATCAAACACCTTCTCGATAGGGACAAACCAGACGACTTCAGAGGGTGCTCTCTCTGCAGCAGAGCTCACAGGGCCAATGCTCAGCACAGCACCACAATACCGCATTTATGAGAAACATTGTAGGGTAATCTTGATTTGATTCGATTTGCTGGGCTGTGCCGCCGCCAAGTGCACTCTGTCTCCAGTGGCAGATTGGGGCTGACATGCTTAATAAATTAATCTGCCTGACAAAGTGCTGCTCCCTCCCCTTCCTCCAGCCCCCCAGACAGCACAGGAGGTCGGGAAGAAGGAGAAGGGCCATCCTGATACCAGAGAAATGGGGCTGCTCCCCCTCACCCAGGCTGCAGGATGGGAGTCAGACCCAATTTCCTGCCCCACAGTGTTTTCCCAGGGTGCTGCATAAAAGACAGTGTGTTTAAACCAGTTTTCTATGCCTATATATCCCAATGCTCCTAGAAAATACTACTTCATATGGAAGCTTAAGTCTCAGCAGTGAGGATCTTCACTTGAGCTGTGCTCGATGGGAATTACTAAATGCAAACTAGGGCACAGAGAGCAACGACTGCTTTGTTCTACAGAAATGTGAAATTCAGTAAAATCCACAATGCCTTGCTTTTCTTTTAACTGTGTGATCCTGGTAACTAGCTAAAGCTTGCTGGATCTGATCCTGGCAATTAAAAAGCAGAAATGCTCATCCTAAACACTTCTATACACTTTTCTCTCTTCAAAGACCTGTATCTTTTTTTTCCTGCCCCACACAGTTCATCCCACAGACAACAGCAAAGGCATTTAAAAGTCTCTGCAGGCAAGGCAGTGTTGTTCCCCATAATACACAGCACTTGTTTTGTGTAATTGGATCCTGTATGAAGGGGAAGACAAGAAAGGGTGAGCAGCAAAGCACTTTGAAATCCTAGAGAGCCACCAAAGCCCAGACCTAATCACGTCAGAGCAGGAAATAGAAGAAACACATTTACTCCTGGAGCTTTGGCTCCACAGGTAAGCGAGCTGCTTGGCAACGTTATTTCCCCCTGATCTTACTACTCTTTCGAGCAAAACTCTGATGAGATTGAATAAATTTGGTTGTTTGGTTATAGTATGGAATGTAACTTAACGGGACTATAACCAGAATGGTTTGTTTTGGACTACAATGGACCACTACAAGTTCATTAGCAGACAAATATATCATGCAGAATGTGTGGTTACTGAATGATTATTGCTACTGCATTTTAAATGGAAATGGAAGTAGCAAACACTGTCCTAGTGCTGATGTAGAGTGCAAATGCTGCGTGACCAATTTTGCATGGAAATCCCCTCCACAGACCTGTTCTGAAGTGGGCTAAAATCTCTGCCTTGAATAAATGCCATTGGGATGCCCAAGCAGATTTCGCATTGCTTCTGCTGCCTGGGTCTGCTTTTGACCCACAGGGACGTGAACTTCCAGAGATTTCCTGCTGCCACCTAGTGTTACCCACCGACAGAGTGAGAAGAGATTCCTAATATCAACGCAACTTTGCGCATCTGAGGGACTTCAACACTACTGGAGGTTCAGCCAGCCCATGGAGTAAGAAAGCTCTCAAGCTCCATGGGCGTTTCACTGCAGCAGCATTACTTTATTTAACCATTCATTGTCCATGCTTTGCTCCGGGGGTCATTGTTATGGGGCAGACACCGGAAGGATCCTACTGCTTCAGCAGCCACCCTGAAGCATCACCTCCACCTGAATGGTCCTTTATGTGTCCAAGCCCTACTTCTGATCCCAGACATCTTCTGGGCCAGTGTGGGGAAAGTTCTGGAGGCAAAACGCTTGGCTAAACAGAGAAAAAGGAAACAACAGCCATGTTAGCAGCAATGGGGCCAGAGGCACCTCCAGGCAGGAAGATGGGAGCATGGCTCATTTCTCAGGGCAGGCAAACCAGTGAGAGGAGTTACTGGAACACTCTCCTGTAACTTTGTCTTCAGGGACCAACTTCCATGTTAAAAAAAGAACCTGATTATGAGTGTCCTTGCTCAGGATCTAATTCCTGGCTCATTTCAGGTTATAGAGTGCTACCTGGAGAGTATTCCCAGTCTGGTATTCCCAGAAGAGACCAGATTCAATTTCTGAAATGCTGATACTGAGTTTTCCCCTTTTATGTATAGATATATATGGGTTAATGTGGTTTTTGAGCAGGCTTGTCCACCTCAGCAGATGCAGATGTGAACTCTAAATTCACTGCTAAACTTCACTCAGAGTACTGCAAAGTTCTGTGCACCCACATAAGCTTTCATTAATTCTTGCCCTCGCAGGATTCCTCCAACACTACTATTACTTAAAATCCGAATGTGCTGATGCAAAGTGTTTAAAAGCATTCTTTTCTAATCATATTGGAGAAAACTACTTTTACCCACTGAAATCTGTAATCTATATTATTGCCTGCTATTGCTGCAGGCCCAGGCAAAGTCCTTTCTCGTGTGAGCATACAAATTCAAATCAATGCCAATGTTACATGAACACAGATAATGAAGGAATTCTGGACAATACCCTTAGATCTGCACTCTGCAGAGAGCAAACTCTGACACTGCTCCAGGGATGAGCACAATGAGCTGGGGTGGACTGTGCAGGCGTAGGTGCAAGTCTACCTCCAAGTGTCTGCAGGAGGAGGGTATCAGTAGCGGAAGCTCCTTCAAGGATGTCAAGGACCTTTTAAAACAGGGACATGATTAGCAGGTAACAGATTATCACCTCTCCAAGGCAATGGGGCAAAATGATGCACTTAAACCCTTAGCTCAGAGCTGGACTTGTCTACACAGTCCAACATGGACCAGAGCATCACTCTGTACCCAGCACTATCTGTGCTAGCTAGCGGGACCACCTCTGAAAACACATTTCTGCAGGCATTACCCCTGGGTCACCTGAGCACATTTAAAGGACAGGAATAAAATGGAATGTGAAAAACATTTTCTATATTATTTTAAACATTTTAAACATTTTTACAGTATTTATTCTGTGTGCCAGGTGAGGTTATCCACTGGCAACTTCAGTGTTTCTCTAGGATGGCCAGGTCCTGCTTGAATGCTGTGTCTACAGTTCAGCTGCAGACAGACCCTCCAAACAAGTCTCTTGGTTGGAAACATTAGGTGAATAGTTGATTTTCTGGTTCATTACTTGAACTGAAAACCTGAGGATTATTTTGTGTTTTGAGGCAAGCTGAAATGATAAGATGCTGGTTTTTTCTTCTCCGAATGAGGCTCTAGAAAACCAGTTTCAAGTCAGGCTGGATCATGTGCTTCAGTACTGTGAAACACAACGGTATAAAAATGAAAGAGCTGCTGCTAGAAAGCTGATCAGGAACTTTGCTGTTCAGAAAGCCTGGAACTCAAAACTGTAAAGAAGAACTGAGAATGCATCAGTTAAAAGCACTGTGGGAAGAGGTGCTTCCTTAGAATAGAAGACAGTAGCACATTTCAGTTACAAGAGACCTACAATGATCATTCAGTCCAACTGCCTGAGCAAACTCCATACACCACTTAATGTACTTTTGACAGAGATGAAGGTGTATTAATGTCACTGCATGTACGTGACATGGGTAGGGAGAAGACCTGAGGAGGATGGAAGGAAAGGAGAAACTACTATTAGTGGGGCAATAGCACTCGTGTCCCATAACTTCTGTCCTCTGGCCCAGGGTCCATTGGTAGCTCATGCCATGGTGGTACCAAAAGACAAGTTGCTGTAGAAAGGCTTCTTCCTGAGGCAGTGTTTTGATAGCAAAACCTGATACAAACAATTTCTGATCTCCAAAATGCATCCCTTCTAGCTGACACTCCTTACAGTGAAACTGCATTTCCCATTAAATGAACTACTAATCTGAAGAACGTCTTCCTATTCTCTTATTCAGGCATTTTCTCTCTTGTTAAACTCAGCTTAACAGGCAGTACCAATATTCTTCTAAAGCACTTACTTAAAACTCCTATTATTTTCTGAAATCAGTAAGAAGTAACACTCTGTACAACCCAGTACACATGAGGACATATTACCCTAGTGATGTACGTGATACAGAACTTCTGAGCTATCTACTTCTGCCATTTATTTATACTGCGGTTGATTGTTTTACTTGTACAGCAAGAGATTTCCTGCGAGATCATACAACATTGGCAGCTTGGCTCTTCTAACACAGTGAGTCACAGCAAGACACCTCCATGGACACTAGGTGGCATATTTGTACTGTATCTGTACAAGGGAACATGGATATTAACTGAAGTAGTATTGTCACCTAAAAACCTTGTAAATCACAGAATCATAGAATAGTTCGGGTTGGAAAGGACCTTAAGATCATCCAGTTCCAATCCCCTCCCATGGGCAGGGACACCTCCCACTAAACCATATCACCCAAGGCTCTGTCCAACCTGGCCTTGAACACTGCCCAGGATGGAGCATTCATAACTTCCCTGGGCAACCCATTCCAGTGCCTCCCCACCCTTACAGGAAAGAATTTCTTCCTCATATCCAATCTAAACTTCCCCTGTTTAAGTTTAAACCCATTACTCCTTGTCCTATCACTGCAGTCCCTAATGAAGAGTCCCTCCCCAGCATCCCTAAAATCAAACAGCTCTCAAAAGTGAAGCATTATCCCTTTGGGAAAAAAAACAAGTTAAATAAGTTCTGGTAGTTTCTTCTGGTTGCATGCAGCAACAAACATGTTCCTGTTTAGTGACCAAAATTAACTGAAAGTGGGGCTGCCTTACAGAACAGAATCATAGAATCACAGAACGGCTTGGGCTGGAAAGGACCTTAAGATCATTCAGTTCCAGCCCCCTGCCATGGGCAGGGACGCCTTACCCTACCACCATGTTGCCCAGGGCTCTGTCCAACTTGGCCTTGAACACTTGCCAGAGATGGGGCATTTACCACTTCTTTGGGCAACCCATTCCAGTGCCTCACCACCTTCACAGTACAGAACTGCAAATAACTGTGAATCTGACCATAACCACTTGCAGAGAAGATCATCACAGAAGAACCCAATTTTGCCCCCTCTTTACAACTACCTGAAAGGAGGATGGAGCCAGTCTCTTCTCCCAAGTGACAAGTGATAGGACAAGAAGCTATGGCCTCAAGCTGTGTGAGGGGAGGTTTAGATGGAGATAAGGAACAGTTCCTTCCCCAAAGGGTGCTCAAGCACTGGAAGAGGCTGCCCAGGGCAGTGCTGGAGTCACCATCCCTGGAAGCGTTCACACACCGTGTAGATGACACTCTCGCTGCCACGGGTCAGTGGTGGCCTTGGCAGTGCTGGGAATGGTTGGACCGGATGAGTTTGAAGGTCTTATCCAACCTGGTTGACTCTATGAGTCTATGAAAGCCTGAGATCCCTCAGTCCCTGCAGGCTGCCGTCCTACTGTGTGCAACCATGGCTGCTGGCAAAACATTTTCCTTCCACCCAGGAATTCCTATGCTACGATGTGTTGGCTCTTGCCCTGTTTGTAGGCACCCACTCCACCTTCTCCCTGCTGGGCGTGCACCAGGCCCAATGTGCTACTGCGAAGTGTGTGATTAGGAAACGCGAGTTCTTCAGCATGAATTTTCATGATGTGGCTACAACGAAGGGCCACAAGATGTCAGCAGCCTTCCAGGTCCCGTCCCAGGAAGAGCAATGCTGTGGGACGGGATCGCAGCCATCCTTCTTCAAGCAACAACTTCACACAGTCCCACCTACAGAGTGTGACTGCACCATGACAAGAATCAGTACCATGGAAGACAGAGTACCATGGAAGAATCAGTAAAAAGAAGAAGCTATCAAGAAGGTAATAATTCGGGGGGGTTGAGGATAGAGTTCAGGACAACCACCATTTTGTCCATCTATGCCAAGAGGCAGACAAAGCCTTTGAGCAGCTCTTTATCTCTAAACCCTTCCCTTTCTGATTAGACATCTCCCCGTGGAATTCCACACGGGATGAGAGGGCTGGGGGTTATCTAATGACAGCTGGACATTTCTGACTGCCCAGGCCCAGACAAGGGATCTTCATCTCTTTGAGGTCTTTGGCCACTTGGCAGCACTGTACGTGGCCCTGGGCAGATGCTCAGTGTCCTCCATCTGAAGAATAACCCCAGCATGGTGTGTATGCAGAAGAAAATGGTATTTTATCCTCCAGTAACTTGGTAGGAATGAGGACACTCGGCTGTTCACTGCACTGGGAACATGAGAAGGGATTTTAAGACATCTTCAGTGCAGTCCTGCTCTGGCAGCAGCAGACATTTAAGCATCTTAGAGGAGTATCTTTACAAAGCCAATGTTAAGCTCTTTTGACAAAAAAACCCAAAGTAAGGGTTCTGGTGGTTGCTTTCCTACTATATTTTGAGCAGCGTGGAGAAACCATGAAGTTTTGCTGCCTAAGGACCATGCATGCTGCTTAGTTATTGATTCTGAAGCTTTCCAAAAATCAAAGGATGGCAACAAACTGAAGCTCCTGCGCTGTGCCACGGCAATGACAGGCCAAGCGTATCATGTGCTGAGGGCAAACATACAAACCATGAGCTCCAGGCACATGGGACAACTGCAGCATATTAAAAGCAAGAGGAATGAAAGGCCTACTATCAGGATGTCAGGCTTCATGAAGCCTGTTTTAAGTATAGGAAGACATATAGGAAGACACAGTTCACCTCTTCCCTGCAGTTATTTCAGTGAAAAATCAGCCTTTTTTCAAGCCTCCCTGCCTCCATAGCCCAAACCTATGAAGATCACTGCTGCTTTCCATTTCTCATGAAGTTTTCTGCTGTGTTTTACTGACTTGGGTTAGAATCTGAAATACACAATAGCCTGCCAGTATCTGGGTCACCCACACTGAGCAGGGGAAACCCACTATTGTCTCTGCTCATATCTGAAATGAATGGATTTGTCCAGTCAGCTCAGGCTTGGATTCAAACGCTGGTGTTACCATGACAAGCCACCACCTACCACATGCAAAAGCACTACAAGCCTTTGATCCCAGTGAATGCAGAGGCACAACAATGACTTCTCCAGGATATCGGGGAGGCCAGGGCACTGTCTCTCCATCACAACTGCTCCTGCTTTCGAATATAAATGGAGCAATGAGACTATTTATCATTTATTGGTTTTATCCAAAGGGATTCACTATGTACCACCAGCTCCTACCTGCTTTGCAGACTGAGAGACAAACACCACTTACCAGGAAAGCTGCAAAACCTATAGAAGAGAGTCTTTCCCTTCCCCTGCTTCAGCTCTGGGGGAAGCCCAAAGCAAGCTAACGCCAGTTCTGTCTCAAAACCAAGATTCATGCTTGCAAAGTCCACCTCTATGGTCTGTGCTACTCCTCAGACACGGAGGAGCATCTATCAGCAGGAACACTGCTGCCTCACACCATACAGGTAGTCAATACTGAAGTAATTGAATAGAGGACAATTTAGGAGTGCAGAATGGGAGAGTTACAGAGCTGCTGTATGACCTGATACCACAGCACGAACTAACTGGCCAAATGCCTCAGCCTGGCTTAACACTGTGACTCAGGATGCGATTACAAATCTTCTTCTGCTCCGAATCAGTGCATTCACAAGCGGGTTAATTAAACTATCAACTGCTGGGTGGAAAAAAGCTGAAAACACACATGAAGAATTCCATCTAAATTGAATGGTTGTGCTGAACAAGTCTAGCGACATTAGACATTCTCAGTTTTGAAGGGGCCGCAACTGAGTTTCTCTCCGTAAGTTGTATCAAACCAAGGCATGTCAATTCTTATTAAAGGTACAGGAAAATGGTACCCTGCAATGGAGTTAAAAGCAAGTTCTCAGATGACAGTCAATGCCTCTCAGTTGCTATTAAAACTAACCTGTCTTTTCTCACACTATTACGGAGGCCCATTTCAATTGGCTATAATTGAGACTCAGATGGGGAAAGTAACTGGAGGGTGAAAGCACATTTTCTTGAATCCTTCAGTTTTAACTCCATTTCCTTGTCTAACTCTACCTTTGGAGCAGTGGCACGCAATTCACTGCAGTTTGGGTGATCTGCTTCCAAATCCCCACCTTCCATCTATGCAAACATCCTCCCTGCGGGTGCCTCTGCAGATGGGCTCATCTGTGCTCAGCCCCATGGCCACTGCTGAGATGGGTACCAGGTTGTAGGAATCCTGTCCCCAGCACACGCATCCTGGGAAGATGTCATGGGATGCACAGCTGCATCAAGGACCACCATGGCTGAAGGCCACACTGGAAGAATAAGCTCAGCTTGGGAGCTGCGTTCTGGCTCCTGGCCCCAGCCCTTTCCTGGCTCAAGATATATTGGTTCAGAAGCGCATCCCTGGAATACACACACATATAGGCCCCTGACATACAGACATATGTAGACCTCTGATATATAGACAGAAAAGCAAGAATTGGCAATTTATTGGAAACAACTGACAGTGATTTTCTCCACTTCAAACCGTGGCAATCACTCATTTAGAGCTTGATCATTCATATCCTGCAGTGTGTAGCGCTTCAATGGGATTCTACACATGATTTTGTAGGCTGAGACCCAGAGTTGTATTGCCTATATGGTGCTGAGGAAGCTTTAAAACCTTTGAAGCTTATGGATTTGTGGCTCTAGAACTGCAGAAAAGACATCCAGGGTCATTTCTGGTGCTAAGAAGGGCTATACAACAAAGTTACTCTCCTCCCCCAGCAGGAAAAGGTATGCCTACTTTTTTTTTCCTCATTACTGTGGGCCTCTATTACACAGTAAGATATTTTATTGTGGCAAAAAATCAGTAGTTTGGCCTTATCCCTTTGTCCTGTAGCAACACCCAGCAGTCCTGATCAGGAAGTGATGTGGAGAAGTGGTAAATGCAAATTTAGCAAAGAGCACTATCAAATATAAGTACAGGGTCTGCATTCTCAGGATTATGCGTTTTTCCCTTCGCTGCAGAAAAACCCACATGAAAATGAAATCCGGGATTTATTTTGCAGCTGCATGACGGTGAGATGGAGGCTACCACCATCACACAGGTGTGACTTAGCGGGATGTTAGGATGTGCCATCCCAGAAACACTGCTAAACTGGAGCAAATCTGTCTACTGGAATCCGGAAGCTCTAAGGATGGGGATCCCAGAGCCATGCTGGTGCCCTGTCCGGTGCTGCTCTACCCTCCAACCCCAGTCCTCTTTCCCAGCTGTCCAGCCTGAACCTCCCAAGCCACGACCTGGGGCTGTTTCCCCTCCTTTTACCACCTGGAGAGACGCTCAGCACCATCCCTGCTCCAGGCAGCAGTGGGTGGCAATGAGATCCCTCCCTGAGCTCCCTGCCTGTCTGAACAAGCGATTTCTTTTCTTTCTTTGGTGTACTTTTCCTTGTTTCCCTTGCTCCAAAACTGCCTTTGCCTAAAGCACCATTCCTAAACTAATTATCAAGGAGCTTTATGCTGCATCGTTCTGGGCCTCCACCAGGGCTTGTGGCTTTTCGTTCTGCAGCCCAGCAGCATGAAGCCCTGCAAGACCCGTGACTCACAGTCTTCTGGGACATTCATTCAAGTTCTATATATATATAACTCCTTTCCCCTGCAGCTCTACTATTAAATATTTGGATTTACAGCTCTTGCTGCACTTGCACACTCCCCAGCCGTGCCTGTCTCCCAGGACAGCCACTATTTGTGTTGCTTCATTGAGGTTACATGCAGTTAACGGGAGGTTAGGAAGTTCAGAAGTGACTTTGCACGATACCTTCATAGGAGCGAGCTGGATGGGAGTGATGCATGAGGGATCCACCATAGGCTTTGGCCTGTTGGCCGTGTCTGCCAGCAAGCTGTGCCACTGCTGAGGGAGTCCCGTGAACTTCTGCTCCCGGTGGTCGAAGCCAGTGTGAACCCGGTGCTCGAAGTTGGAGGGCCCAGAAATTTCCAGCCTTTTCTTCTTCTTCCCGAACATGGTGGAAAGATCTGGAGAAGTCACAGGGAAAGAGGAAAGAAAAATACATCTTTACGCTTTGTTGCACCCTGGAGCCACTCTCAACTGCACAGAAAATTGCAGTAGATGTTATTAGCCAAATACCTCTATGAACTTTACTCCACACATACTGTGCTTGAGATCTATGCACACATCTGACCTCCTCGCAGGATCTGAGATTTGACAGACTAATCCACTCTCTAAACATGCTCAAAATACCTTATGGAGCAAGGAAATGACTCTATTCCAAAGGAGAGAAAGCCCCAGGCCCTGCTTTCGACTCCTCATGCCCCAAGCTGTGCTCTGTGAAAGCTCACAGCAATGTATGGCTTTGCTCAGAGGACAGCACATGGTGTAAGTGGTGAGCGTACTCTGATGCACTACATAAGCAAACGCACACCCAGCTTTCCATCTGAAATCTACACATCAGATCTTGGAGAAAGGACAACCCATGCAGATGAGAGCCTGGCCCGGCTATGCTCCTATCTAGATCGCACCCAGCAGCAGCGAAAGGGGGATTATTCCTGTGCTATTTCAGAGATGCAGCGAGACAGCTCAGATCTCATTCCAACCTGGTCAAAAGGCCTTTATCTTCATTCATAAAGGGTCCTGCTTAAAAACAATACCATGTATCAGCTGCTATCATCATCACATTTCCACGGCGTGACTTCTTAGGGAGAGAAATGATTTGCTGTGAGAGCCCCATGCCTTAATTGCCGGGGTTTATGCCTTAGTGGGTACAGCTTGCTGGGTCCTCACCAGCAGAATCAGGTAGGATTCATCACAGCAACAGCCTTACTCCTTGTAAGATACAGAAGGAAGGATCAGCTCCTTTGGTCTTCGTGCAGGTAATGTGGAGTCCCTCTAAAGCTGTACAAGCAAGGAACTGGATGCTCTTGGAGGAAATGGGAGCAGCTTGTGCACCAGTGGAGAGACCAGGGTTGAACTGGCTGCCTGGTAAAGCTAATCATTACAGCACTTACTCTACAAAGAATAAGTGTTGTGGTCAACTCTTTAGTTGTTATTTCCTGACAAAGCGGGTTTGTTTGCCTTCCTCTAGTCTGCTTTACCTCCTCCTGAGGAAGGCAGCAGGAGGGTTCACAGGACACACAGGGAGCACAGGCTGATAAGGCAAGAGAGGTTTCAGAGGGAAACTGAAAGGGATAAGGGTATTTGCTCCCTCTATCAGCACAGGAAATAGCCAATACACTCACGGTCTGAATTAATCCTTGGGTTTGGTGGTCCTGACCTGAAGAAGTGAAGCCTAATGATTATATCCAAGCAAATTCAGAACTGACTTTCGGAAGGACTCCAGAAACCTGCTGTGTAAGGCACAGAGAAATCCCTGGTCCCAGGGAAACACGCAGAGGTCCTATTGCTTTGCAACAGAATTCCATCCGGCCCTGGAAAAGTCCTCTGCCTGCTGTCTGCTGTCTGAGGACAGCTCTCCACATTGATCTTGTGGCCAGGACTTCACAAGCCCTTGAGCAGCATCTGCCTGAAACAGCAGCTGAGTGAAGAGGCAGCAGCTCTGTAAAACCCCAGCAGCTCTGTAAAACCCCGTGTGTCACAGCAGAGCCCCAGCTGTAAAACGCTGCCCTGGCTTTATGATTCTGAAGGTGGAGAGGAGAAGCTCATGAAAGAAAACACAGTTGTGTTGCTGCTGCTGCAGAAGGTCGGATGATAACTCAGGTGTTTATTCCACACTCATTCCCCTTTACTGGTTTATTTAAAGACCAAGTCCATTATTTGAGAATGAACTGCTGGCTGTTTTAAAGTCCCCCTGCGCATACCGTCTTTACATGGAGCAGGCTTGCTCCCACTGGCCTTTCTTCTTGGGTCTCATCTTCTACACTTCCCTCTGCTTTACCCCTTCTCTGAATTCGCTCCAAACCTCCTGCCCTTTTGACAGTCTCTATCTGTGTTAACTTGCATATCTTCCTCACCTTCCCCTCCTGAAACCTCTTAGCATCACCTGGGTATATGGCCCTTTTTCCACTTCCAGCATCATGATCTTTTTATTTGCCTTCCTGGTGGCATGTCGGATACCCTCCAGCCCAACCCAGAGCCACCACAATTGGTCTCTGCCCAAAGACTATTTATTTCCAAGCTCAAACAGCAGCAGCCAGCAGTTCAGTTAGTTCCGTTAGTACTTTGTTGAATTCACTGCTTAGCCACAAATCACAGCCGGCTGCAGATCAGTGGCACTGGATTGATTTCATTCACCCTCTGGGATGTGAATCTATGAGAACTATTGGAGTCACATTTTAAACCATCAGCTCCAGACATGTACTTCTTCATCGGATCAATGCCAGTACTCACATGGTTTCCCACTGGACTTGCATCCTAATGCAGGTGTTGGATGCTTGAAGTCCTCCAGAGCCCCAGACAGCATCAGGTAAGTAAAAGCTCATCAGTTGGCACACTGTGTATTGCCATTTAAAAACATACAACAGTTCACTCAGTAAGATATTAATCCTGTTTCTAAACTGCTTTGATGCATTGTACCCTCTTGTTTCAATACCAAATGTGAAGTTTGGCCCAGCAGGACCTTTACTTTCTCAGGAGAATATTTCAGCCTAAAACCTGATGCCAAGGCCACATTTTTGCACTGGGATGGTGTCTGAGGTCTGGGCAGTGGGACCTGCTCCCCTCTGCCTGCAGCTCATGCTTAGATCAGCTTAAATTGACCATGAAGCTGTAGGAGAGACAGGGCCACTGGCACCCCACACAGCGAGGGGGGCAAATGCACACATGCTATGCATCTTGGTAGCTGGAGAGCATCTCCTGCGGGGCTGTGCCTGTGGAAGGTGACCAGGAAACCTGGCAATAGCAGCCCAAGGCCCACGGGAGCAGAGCAGGAGTCCTCCACCAGCTCTGCAAACACCTGCTTGGCCCTACCAAAAGGAGCAGAGCCTCGACCAGCTCTGAAGGGTATCAATATTAAATGCTGTGCACTGTCGCCTTGTTCCATCAGCCTGCAAGGTCCACTGCAAAGCAAAGCTGACCTCTCTTTACTGTGGTCCCTTCTAAATAACTTCAATATACACAGCAATTCCAAGGAAATTTCATTTTCTTTCTCCAAAGAATGGGAATGATGCTCCTTGTTTTCCTTATCTGTGTGAGGATGTGGGTTTGGGGCAGCTAACCCTTTGAAACCTCTTGCTCCTGGCTCGTAAGAGCCCTGATTCAGTCCCCACTAGTGTGCTTAGTCCTCAGGCCTCCAAAGGGGAGAGATGATTAAATTTTGCCATAGCTTTATTGCTACAATACAAAAAATAAAGCATTTACTCATTTAACCACGTGTGGAAGCAGAAAACATCCTGGGCAAGTGAATAAATGACAAAGTTCTCTAAGGCTTACAAGATACTTCCAGGAATAAAGGTACCCAAGTGCTTTGAATAAAAATGATGGACCTTCCCAGGATGCCAGATAACACGTGTGCAACAAAAGTGTTATGAGATTATTATAAGAGCACAAAATGTTACAAACTTAACGCTCATTCAGGCACCTATCCATTCACTCCCTGTCACGAAACAGCAATCCTCTCACAGTTGTTAAGAAACCCTAATTTCATAATGGGATTAGTTAGGAAAACATCCTACAGACAACAAGGCAACTGCCTGTATTGAGCAGAGGCAAAGGGAAGCTCTGCAGAGCTGCCATGTGCCATCCTCCCCCCATCCTCCCCACACCAGAGTACTCATCCTTAACTAATTCCTCTTGACAGCCTCCAATGTACTGCTGGTTGAGCCACGTCTCTCAGCAAACGATGTTCAGCACCTCCTGTGCTCACCCCCACAGAACGAGAGGAAATTAGAGGTATCCTACTCATGGCGTGTTGCTGTTTTCATGGGGATGAGCACAACCAGGCTGTCTGTCCTGTGCAAGTGCTTTGCCAATGAATAATCTGGCCCACTTCAGCACCACATAAGTGGTACAAGGTGACAGTCAACACAAGGAGGCTAGGAGAGCCTGTTTCAACTACAGCTGCTGTTGATGCCAGTGGGCTTGAGCTAGCTTCAAGGTGAATCAAAATCATTACAAAGCTTCAATGGGGTTTTTCTATAGACTTTATCAACTCTTATGCTGAAATGATGCAGCACAATCATTCTGTTTGTAAACAGGGGTTCAAAAGGGGAAGTCCTTCAGTTACAGCAAAGAGTTTAATAAATGCAACAGCATGAGATCAAAGCAAGTCTGTTGTTGAGTGGGAGAGCCAGGAGACAAGTCTGTTTTCAGCTTAGGGCTGTGATGCTGAGGGGTTCCTACAACCCATAGTCCAGCCGTGGCACAAGGGACTTTCTTTACCAAAGCCATTATGGAGAAAAAATATGGAAGTTTACTGGAAGAAAATCCAGTACTGGGGGGAAAATCAGACTCTCAACACCTCTCCTGCTGACGCTAGCTGTGCAACCCACAGCAGTGCTGGTCCCAGCTGCGCCGCTGGGGAATGTGAAAGGAGTAGGGATAGCAGGAGAAATGTGTGAGCCATGCTCTGCAGATACAGCTACCCCAATGCCTTTCTATAATGGTGATACTGCTGCTGTTCCAACTTCTGCCCAAGAAAGGAGCACCACCAGCTCTGCTGGTGCCTGCTGAGCAGTTCTAACACAGCTCCATCCAGCTGCTGCAGGAACGAGGTAATGCTGAAAGGGAGCTCTCAGGAGCAATCACTGCATTTTGCATTTAATGCGGTTTACCATAGTGCCTAATAAACCAAATTACATGCTAATCAGCACACCTTGCCTATTAGATCTATCCCAGACTTGGCTCCCTTTCACTTCACTCCTTCCTATGCACAGAGCCATGGACTCCCACACTGGTCCAAATTTCACGCATGACTTTCAATGACAAATCAGGTCCTCACATGCAGAGATAATTCCCTGTGTCTAAGACATTACCTGTGCAAGGTGTGGGACATGGACCAGCAAAATAAATCCAATCTGCGAGCTACTGCATTACCATTGTGCTGCCTCCCAACCACAAATGAAGGTATCTTTTTCCACTAAGAATTATCCTACGGCCCTATCCTGGAGCAAGAGGATGGCAGCTGGAATTAAAAGAAAAAAGGATGCCTTCAATCCTAAGATTAATTGTATTCTGTATCTTTTATCATATCCTAAATAAGAACAATCCAGTCAAGCCAGCAAATAAAAGTCTATTCAACTCTACCTGACACAGTGCCAGACTCTGCTCCCAATGAGAAAATCAGAGCCACCTTTTTCTTCCCCTCCCAGTAGCTATTTTAGGCTAAGGGGAATTTAAGTTTCCAGCTAGGAAACTTGGAAAGGCTTAATTTGGCTGCAGTCTTGAAATCTATCAAAGTCCCAAATGCATCCACTAAGCACTGACAACAACACCACTTCAACTTGCCATCTCACATGAACCCACAGACTAACACTGAGCAAAGCACTGTGATATTCACCCATACATAGAACCATAGAATAGTTAGGGTTGGAAAGGACCTTAAGATCATCCAGTTCCAACCCCCTGCCATGGGCAGGGACACCTCCCA
>JAOEHY010017985.1:0-23691 GCA_025447955.1 Psilopsiagon aurifrons | reverse complement strand
ACAGCTTCCCTGGGCAACCCATTCCAGTGCCTCACCACCCTCACAGTAAAGAATTCCTTCCTCATATCCAATCTAAATTTCCCCTGTTTAAGTTTGAACCTGTTACCCCTTGTCCTATCACTACAGTCCCTACATACAACCATACAATTACTATATAAAGTTAGTAACTAGAATAACAGTGAGATAGGTGTTTTTAACTAAAACTCAACCTTGTAATGATTGTTTAGCATGGCTACATAAGCCCTATATTTTTAATTACAGAATTCCAGCAGCCAGATGTTGTGCCCCATTAACTCCAGGGGACCATCTGCGTCCAGCAGACGCATAATCCTGGGAAGCCTGAAAGTATTTCTTATGCACACCTTGCTGCTGCTCAAGCACATAGCTGGGCTATCAATATTCCCAAGGGAGAACTCGGGAGTTCACTGTCTGCCTCAGCCCAGCAACAGGTTTGCTTTTGAAACAACCAGCAATTACTTCATTTTCAATTAGGAGGCGCACACTGTGTTAAGTCCATCAGCCTCTATTTTTTCTGCAGGGATTCCCTGTGGTTTCTCTGCTGAGCAAATCATCAGCAGAGCCCTTTTCCCGCGTGGATGGCATGCCATTAGCATCTAAAAACCGCCTTCATGCACACCGAGTATCATCTGCAACCCCCCCAATGCCACCCCCCAGCCAAAACAACTGGTTACAGCCAGGAGTGTCAATAAAATGCTTCATTTTTAAGAACTTTAACGAAAACACCGAGTGCAGAATGGGAGATGGGTGCAGGGCGCTTTCCTTTGATCAGTTTTACTTACTAATAACAGTTTTCTGTAGCACAAGGACCTCAATTACTCCCCTCCAGAGCCAGCAACACACAGCAATACATCATTAGCTTCGCCAGCTTCTGTTCCCGTGCTCTGATTAATTGTAACCTTTCCTGATATTTGATCGTAAATGAAGGGATATGAATCGAGAAGCACAAATTGAATTAACGTGTCAAGCCAGCCTGCATAGCCAGTGCTCCAGATAAATGGGAGCTGGGCTGATACTCCATCTCGAGGAGAAAGCAAATGTCTGGTAGGGACCGACAGCAGCATAAATTGCAGAGAAATCGAGTGTGAGACATAAAAATGACATTGGTTCTTCTTTGGCTCACACTGGTTCAAGTCCCTGCTGCTGAGCCAAACGGAAGGAGACCAACACGTATCTGTGTATCTCCATAGCCATGAAAAGGAAGAAAATGCTTATTTATTTATTTATGGGATAGCAACAACAATAGTTAAGTTTCGTATTTCCTTTTTGTTTGCTTTAAGGACGGTTCGAAGCTTCTCAGTGGGGACCATTTGCTGCTGGCTGCAATCAGAGCATGAGTTTCCTTTGCGAAGACAAAAACCCTATGTCTCGATTGCAGGCATATATTTTAAAAAGAACTTACCTCTGTTTTTCTATTTTAAACTGAAAACACAGAGAACACTACTCTATTTTCCAGGAGATGAATCAAGAAGCAATACCTGGAAAAGCAGAGCAGACTAAATGAAAAGGCATTTCCATAAAGTTAATGGAAAGGCTCTTAAAAAACTCAATGGTTTCAGGCAAACCTGACACACCAATGTGATTCTGGAACAGAGGAGATATCCTATTTGACTTCCCAGATAAGATACTCCTAAATACTTTCCTAATTCCCAGAGGATCTTTCTGGATGTACAGGATGGAGATGAATGGAACTAGGGGCAGCTGCCTATAGAGCACTCAAACCTCAAGTAGGTGGGTCCTGTGGTCATGCCTTGCATTTATTAATTCATTTACTGGTCTTATATAGAGAGACAATTTCATTACTACTTTAGATACAAGGTAGTTCAGACCTCGTAGAAGGATACTGTTTTGTCATGTGGATGGACAAACACCCCATGCAAAGTGAAGCCCAAGTTGATTCATCTAACTGGAGACCCCATCTCCTGTGATCCCTGCTTAGCCCTCTGCTCTTACTCGGTATGATTGGAGCATTTCAACTTGGGAATGATAAAATAAACCCCTAGATAATGTTCTGGCACACTTTACTAATGAATCAAGATGACTGACTTCAAACATTGACTCTCCAGCAGCAACAAAAAGGATCTACAAATCCGGATTGAACTAAGTCAGCCCGCACAGCCCAAATATTGAGAGTCGACCACCTTGCTAAGCTCTTCCAGACATGAATAGTGTCACTGATGACAAACTAATCCCCTGTGGCCAAACAGTTTTTCTGGACAAATTCTGTATCATTTTTAATTCAAAGAAAGTATAGAAATACCATTTTCAATGCGTGCCCACAAAAGTTTTAGGAATAAAAAAGCTTGATGGTCAGCAGGATTCAACTCATCCCTACAGATTTTCTAGGTGCCTTCTATTTTTGAGATGGGACAGACTTGTAAGACATGTAAACACTATTAAAATACATGCTTTAATCATGGAAAACTATATACCGAGGGACTGGACAACGCCTGACATGTACAAAAGTGCCACCATTCCCAATGTCTCCCAATAGCAATCTCCTCATTTCAACCTTAGGTCAGATGAGCCCATTTTTCAGTGTTCCTGTGTCACTGCACTATCTCATAAAAATACAGTTAAACAATTACAAGGTGTCCAGCACTTGTCATTGTCCATGTTTCTTTTCAATCCCACAATACCTTGTTTATGGTTGAAAATGCCTTCATTCGTCACAGCACAGCAGGGTGTCTCTTGATAGCTGGCCCAGGAGACATATCTAATAGAAATGCACAGTGGAACAAAAGACAGGGAAAAAATAATAACAAAAGGCAATGTATGCTTCCAGAGAAATAGTCAAAGCTGGTACCGAGTGGCCAAACTAGGATTGATGTACTCCAGGGAACAATACTCATTCTTCCTATTGAAAGCTACTCTTGTACGAGGACTCATTTCCACACACTGACTGACATGTGCTTTCCTAATTTAGAAGTCTTGTGATTCCCAGTGGATTTTAATGCTCAGTAATTTTCAGCCGAGTATCTTAAATGCATGCATTGTAGTCAGTCACTATTATTTAACACACAAGCACATATATATAGCTATGTACAGACAGAGGAATCAGTCTGCAACAGCTCTGGGCAGATGAAAGAGAAAAAAAAGCCAACCCAAACCCCACCAGCCCCTGGAGGTAACACAAATAATTTCTATCCTTAGCGACTGAAAGGATTCCAGATTTTCAGAAGCAAACGGTGCTCTGGGATAATTAATGGCATTAACTCTGCAGGAAATGCTGGACACCCACAGGGAGGGGGTATTAAATAAGTCGCCCATTAAATGAGACACTGCAAAACTGAAACTTCAAAGCAGTTATTTTTCTGAGTTGATATTATTATTAGTTTAAAATAGAGAGTTAAGCACCACAAAGGATGCACTCTGTATCTATCCTTTGAGTTAGAAAAAAGTAAGCACTAAAAGGAAATACTATCAAGAACAAAAGTGATGATGTACCGGCAGAGAAGACAGGAAAGCCCACAGGAAATACCAAACCCAGCATGATGACACAATTATTTCTTAATTCTGAGTATTATTCCTATAGGTTGAGGGGCTGCAGGATAAGGAGTGCAAGGATATGAAATCCCACATCTGTCAAGAGAAAGGACAGAGCAAAGTGCTTGAAAAGCACCAGGTTACACACACCTTGCTGCATTTTGGGCCGCGTCCTCAGTGCTCTCCCGGCAAACCCTCAGCAAAGCAGATGGATTGGCACCAACTTCTAGCACAGTGAAGGGGACATGAAGTGTCTTGCTTTGGTTTGGCATGTAAAGCTTTAGTTTTAACCCTCTGAAATGGAGTTTCCTCCCCAGTGCTTGATGGTAGTCAGAAAGACAACATTACAAACATACCAAAGACCAAAGTGTGCTAGGCTTTTCAGACTAACCACAAGACCATGCTGTCCATCACAAGTGCCTTGTATTTACTATTGATGTATCATTATAATTTGTAGAAAAAACAGCTTTTACTTTAAAAAAAGGATGCAAAATGCTTTCTAGGTCTCAGAACCAGTTTATCCTGTGTTGGTTGCATCCGTGAACACACCAAAATGGCATTGAGAGGTGCCTGCCCCAGCACAGGTTATTTTACAGCACTCAGTGAGTGCCACGAGGCAGGCAGTGATGAGCAGGAACAGGACCAGATGGGGACATGTGCTTGCGACAGCATCACGTGCTGCTGAGACACATGAATGAGGAGGGGGCTCTAGAGCCAACCTCCTGCCATAAATCCTCACTGCTATGGTTGCATTCTATACACTGATTTTTTTCTTCTATAACAATACTATCTGCGTTTATTTTACTTCTAAACCAGTACAGGCTGCACTGGTTCTCAGGAGCTGCTCTATTACCATAACATTTGTAATAAAGTCTGCTTTCCAGTGAATGCTCAACAGAGACAAATGCTTCTTAATGCATTATTAATGGCAAGCCTCTGATCAGAACATTCTTTAGGATGAAGCACATCTTCTGACCAAAAATGGAACCAAATCAGATTATTTGATACGTCAAAATAACTTTAAAATACAAACATGCCCACAGATTAATGCACCCACAGCAAGTGCCTGGAAGATGAAAATCCTGTTTGTTGTTATCACTGTGGGTTTCTTACCTTAGTATCAGGTTTTGCTCTGTATCACTAACATATAACTGAAGGGAAAACATTTCCATAGTCTGCAATAAATCAGAAATGCGCAGATTCTACTTGAAATTTTTACTTACATATTTCCTGGTCTTTTTCTTCACTCTGCATTGTGCTGAAAAACTGGTTTGAAAGTCAATTCTTATCCTATTGAGTTGCTGTCATGTCATACTCTGTTTCCATATTAAAAATGGGAACTGATCCCTTGAAGGGGTTGCTGGAGCTTACTATTTATTACCGTCTTCCAAAAGTTTACCATAAGCTCTTTATACAGATCACTGAATGTGTATAAAGTGATGTCTGCCCCATCCTCCTCCCTTTGGATCATCTCTAATGACCAATAATTGCAACCGAGTAATTCCTCACCACTGAGTTTTTCAGATCGGAGAGACCTTGCCATGCAGACTGCATTTTGCCACCTCCAAACACCAGTTTGGAAGAGATGCGTTCCACCTGATCTCTGTTTATGTAAGATATCTCATATAGAAGTTACAAGGGAGAAATGGAGGCCCTTTATGCTGTATATGTGAAACTCATGGAAGACTTGAAAGCAGCCACAGAAAAGCAAACCAAAACCATCATATATTGTAAACTGAATGAAAAAACCCACACAGTTTTATGTCTGGGCAATCAGTGCCAATCCAGAAAGATGAATGCTACTGTGATTTTTATACCGTTTTCCATCATTTTAACAACAAAAATAGAGACAGTTTTTCACTGCAGGAAGGTTTTGGGCAACAAGAGGAATTACTGCATTTCAGATGGCCACCACCGCCACCTCCCAAGAACTGATGCTGCAACAGAAAGAGGCTCCAATTCCTTCCTTTGGATGCACAAATGTGAGTCACTGCACTGTGCAGGGCCCATTCATATGCTCTTTTGCCTCTCCAAGATGAGAGGGTTCATCTGAAATGGCCCAAACAGACACTTCCAGCCTCTCAAAATAAAACAAGGCCAGATAAGATGACTCCTAGAAATACTTGTTCAGAAACACCAAGAGAAGCTGCCCCATGACCATGGCTATGAGCTGGTTCAGTTTCCAAACTCGTAGACAATTACACCAACATAAACCTCTTCTCTCCCAGCAGAAATGCTCCTACACAAACAACACGGCATCATCCTTCCCCAGCCCACAGCCCAGACCAACTGATTCTGCAAGCAGCTCCAAAGGAGGCTGTTTCACCAAAGAAACTCCATCATAACAGGGAGTCTGTGAGAGAAGGCAAGATCTTCTCCATGTATGTTACGAGAAACCTTACTTACTGCAGAGGGGGAGATGCTGAGCCTATGTAGAGGTGAAGAACTTGGCTCGCGTCCTGCTTAGTGACATGGTGCCAAGGGCCCAGCAGGCCATGAGTCCTCTATGTCCCAGGAAAACACATATTTAGCATATTTGTATCTGGGATGAAAGGATTTGCAGGTCCTTCTTGAAGCCTCTGCAGCAAAAATGCACCATCAATTAGAAGATCATAATTAAAAAGGACATCTCTGCTGACTCTGGTTGCATCCACCGCTGTTTCCAGAGGCAGAGAGATTCATTCCTCTTTGATTACCCACTTTGTTCCTGAATGACTCCAGCAAAGCTGCTGGATACAACAGGGAAATCAAAGATGAGCTGGGAAAGCGACTGCAAAAAAATGCATTAAGGAAACACAGGCGGGTAATGCCACGTGGTGGGAGCTGGAGTCAGCACTTTGGATTGCAAAGTTTGCTGGCTGAGAAAAGAATTAAGTGAGCAGAAAGAGTTCAGATCCTAATGGAAACAGTTTCTAACCAGAACAAAGATACTGTTTCTGGTCAAATGAAATACCCTGTCCTACAAAATCTTTCATTTTCACCATTTCCCTTTTGTTCTTAAATATGGAACCACATAAACCTCAAAAGCCATTTAAGATAAAAATCTCCAAAATGGTAACTTAGGTTCTTCCTCAAATTTCTGGCCATGCAATTCAACAAATTCCCTGATACTTTTTATTTCAGCTGATGAAAATCATCTGTGTTCTGGCTGGGCATCAGAGATCACTTTCTGAGTGCTTCATGGGGCGATAGAAAGGTTTTAGCCATTATACTCAAATTATGGGAGACATCACACACAACTGACAGGAGCATCTTTACAACACATCCCTGTAAGTTAGTCTCTGTACTCCCCACATGCTACTGACTCAGCCTGTGGCTGCACCCTGGGCACCCACCCGTGTGTGTAATGGTGTGCAGCGCCCAGTCTTGAGTTCAGCCGTGCTGGCAACCCTGGCTTTCCACATGATTTCCAGCTTCTTCCAGATAAAGGCAGGAAGATACCTTGAGTGTTTTTTTAAATGATTATGCAAAGCACAGTGGGCTGTATAATACCTTTTCCAATACACCTCCGTTTTAGTACTCTGACAGTAATCAACCGTGTTATTAGAACTGTTCTTTCTCCTTATTACATACAGGCTGATGTTTTAAATGGAAATAACATCATCTTGCCCCCCTGTGTTTCTTACTTGTGGTGTGTCCTTGAAAGTACCCAACGCTCAGGACGCCAAAAGCTGAAGGCTCAGCTCGCCCACATGGAGATGTGATATGAATAAATCAGTGCCAAGTCCATGTGAGCTGCTTTTCTCCCGCTAGCTGGGGCTCAGGCTGGAAGAGCTGTATCTGCAGAGGAGCTGCCATGCAGCCTTTAACTACCCTTAGTGCCATTTAACAACACCAGTTCATTCAGTATATACTGATTCAGTTGTTTAAGTGACAAATACGCATTTGATTTTTACAGAGAAATGAAAAATGTATATATTTACCAGGGGGTGTGACTGTTTCTTTAACAGAGTTTGACTTAAAGAAGAAAAACTTAAAGGAAACTCTAAAATTCAGACTTCAAACTTCATGCTAAGGGCCACTATCAGATCTGTTAGGGCTAATCTTGTTCCTCCGCACATGACGAGAGCAAAGCTGTGTACCCACTGCAGCATGTTTGGTACCTCCCTAAAAGTCATCTTCAAATGCCATTTATCTTTTGCATGGTGTAGAGCTATATCATCACAGACTTGGGCTTTCTGGAGCACCATTTGGGTCCCCATTCAACTGCTGTCAGCTTCAGTGGGAGGACTCTGACCCTAGAAATAGCCACTTTCTTCTCTGTTTCCCTCTGCTGATAACAGGATGAGAAAAATAACCGTACGTGGTGACAACACATTTAAGAGGAGGGAGAGGGGGAGCACAGTTGACTTTATTTGAGAAAGCTCATCTTCTATTCCCTTTTCTTTGTAACACAGGCAGCCTTTGGCTACCACTATCTCCCATGTCTCAATAGAAACCAAAGCTCAGCAACTTGAACTGTGCCCACTTCATCAGTGGTTTCTGTCCTAAAGCTGGACACAAGCTGCCCTGCACTTTATCTCCTCCGAATCCAGCAAAGTTTATATTCATCAGGAAAGGAAAGGCAGAAATTTCCAACCTGGAAAATCTCCAAGCCAATATTTATAAATAAAGTCTAATTTTATTACCAATATATGTATTCTTTAGTCCCACTGGGAGGAAGCAATCCCGCTATTTAACACGCAACTACTTGCCTATCATGTTTTTAATAGGCAGTTTTCTAACTCAGAGGAAAAGGCAAAGCAGAAGAGCAATAATCTGAATGTGAGCATCTGAAATGCTCCACTGAACTCCGCTCCAGGAAACAGAAGAGAAGACTTTTCTTTCCCTGCCGCTGACAGCTTTCCAGTGCCGCTGGCATCCATCACATGTGCAGAGGCAAATGCTTCCACACTTGGTAATAATCAGAGCAAGGAAATTACGGATCGGGGGGAGGAGGAACTATGGGTTTTTTTCTCTCTTGGCTAAAGGCATACTTAAATCTGAAGAGTGCACAAAAGGAAGTCAGTAGTAGCTTCCTCCATTTCCACTTCCCAAGCAGAGCCAGGACTCCCTGCAGTTCTTCCATGTCACCCGTTTCTCCTGGGCTCTCAGTTTTGCCGTGCTCCTGCTCCCTGTCCCAAGCCAGGGCAAAGGACCATCTCCACCAGCTCCTACCTGTTCTTCCCTGCACCAGTCCTCTGTTATCTATGCACAAAAAATAATCTTCCAAACCTCATTTCAAACCCAACTTCATCACCAACCAATCCCCCATCCATACCCTCACTGTCACTTCGGGTTATTGAGAGCAAAGTTACTCACTCCTCAGTCCCTCTCTCTTTTCGACTCGTGGTGTTTGCTGCAAAATAACATGAGACCAAAGAACTGCCTTTGGCAGAACATCTTCCCACCATGGCAGATAAAAAGGGTTTTCCTTAAAATCATCATGCACTGAAATTAATAAACACACAACTAGGCAAAACAGAGGCAAACTTGGGCACTGCGAGGACCAGACAGGAAATACATCCGAATTATGGTTACAAGGACACAGAGTAAAAGCAAAAACTAATGTAAAAGACACAACCAGATGCCTAAAACCAGAACAGAACATTGATAAACGATTAAGATGTCAGGTTTCAGGAGGGGTGTTACACATTCTGTATCGCTACAAAATCAGCTTTTGAAAGTCCAAGACTTTAATAAATCAGAGCAGGTTGTTTCACAGATGAGATACCACCAGTCAGCTAAATTGCAAGAATAGAAGTGGGGGTTTAATTCAAGCTTCTCCAGAGAAGAGATTTGTTTGAAAGAGGTCAATCAAGCCTTCCACTCACACTAATCTCTTCTGTTTATCTAAAAAAGTCTGGAATGAGGGAAAGATGATGCCAGGCCAGCAAAGCAAAATTCTCCTAAGGATGCACCAGAGCAGAAACCTGCAGGTCAGCTTGCTTTCAGCTGGGAGAGGCACAGGCAGAAACTGCAATCAGTCTGCAATTCATATGGATGAATCAGGTGGAGATGATTCAGACCAAATTATTCCTCAAATTATCCCTCTGAGGAAGGTAGCAGGGCTTTTGGTACAAGTTAATACTTTAACTTACAAGTCTGGTTTGGAAAGAGTCCCTGTGGTCAGGGCAGAAGAGTGTGGACCCTCAAAGAACCTGCTTCCATTTTCCTCCAAGAGTCAGCAGCTGCCTATCCCTGCCCTCACAGCCCCCTTTCCCTAACGGCACCATCACCATTTACATTCATTGCCCTCAAGCTTTTGAGTCACCAGTGGTTGTTTAGGTCAATATATTTGTTTCTTCTGCTCTTCTGAATGCTGATGGGTTTCAATGGTTTTTTCCTCTCTCTTTGGTCCCACTGTAACTCATTTCTGAGCTTCCTACAGCAAAGCAGCAAATGCCAGGCAAACCACATACAGTGCAGCCCATCTGCTTCCCACTGACACCTTCCTCCTCGCCCCGTGTTGCATCCGCTTGGCGGTGTACGTGATATTTGTGGCAAGGTTTTCTGTCTGTTAAAGACTTATCCCGCTGAATCAGAGAACAGGGAGAGCAGCATTATCCATTGCCAGAGCCATCCCTGTACAGTTTTCTTCAGTGCCTATTGGCACCAAGCTCTTTTCCCCAATACAAAACACTAGAAGAAGCTGCAGAAAGTTTTCAGCATGTTCATGGGGAAGGTGGGGAGCCATCACCACACTGTGGCAACCCCCAACCAGCAAAAGCATCACTTCACATGTATTTGCCACAACACTGATTGCATTAAAGGATGCTCCCAGCATTTAAGAGAAAACCCTTGTGTCTGTAGCAAGGACACAAGGACAACACCTATAGGGAAACCAGACACAGGGCAACAGGGTAGCAGGGAGGAGAGGGGTCTGGAATGGGAAATGCAGGAGTGATGAGGGCATGAATGTTGAAATCCCATGGGGGCTTCTCTGGGAAGATGGGATCAGCACAGAGGTATCAATGTGAGTGGCTGGTAGAGGGGGAGGCTGAGCTGGAGGGGGCAGATACAATAGAAAATAGAGTAAGGGAGGGGAGGTCAGGTGTGAAGGAGCTGAGTCAGTTGGGTGGCTTTCACTTGATCCAGAATGGAAGGGGAAAGCCAGTTGAGTGGCTCTTAGAGGACAGGGAGGAGGACATGGGATCAGCCATGCTTTACACAGGATATAGTGATGGTAGCACCATCAGCTTGGTGTTACATGGCTGCAGGTCCCCTCTGCTGGGTCTGCCTTGTGTACTTCTCCCAGCACCCTGATCACTCGGCACTGAGTTAATCAGACACAGACCCAGCCTCAACAGCTCCACTCCCCCAAGAGGAGGGCTCCATAAATCCACAAAACTCCTTTGGGCTTGGCTCTTGGCAAGCAGGACTTTCAGAGATCAGTAACACCCCATCTCCATCCATGGCCCCAGGAACAGCAGAAATCACTCAGCACGTGTGAGTAACACTTTGCTCTCTGCAAAAACATGCTTGCAACTGGCTTCTAGGTTATTAATTTATATAGGAGCAGCTAAAGGGGACTTGTTTCTGCACAGATTTATCAGTACCAGCGCATTTCTGCAGGGCTGGGGGAAGAACTTCCACCCGTTCGGAGTCCATGTGGTTTGTCCCATGCTCTGCCTTTCTTTAAAAGGAACAATCTGCTTGCACAGCTGCCTCCATGGAAACAGAAACTCTGTGGTGCTGGCAAAGCTCCAGGCTCAATGGGCTCAGATCGAACATGGAACTCTGTGTTTCTTGATTCAGAATGCCAAAACCTCAAGCCGGGATCCCAGAGCCCAGCCAGGTCTCCACTGGCTTGTTGGGCACCACTGGTGAAGCTCCTGTGGGTCAGGTCGCACATCTGGCCACACCTGTGCAAGCCAACTGCTGAGAAATGGGCCAAGTGAGGCCTCAGGGATGCTTGAGGAGGTGAACGGACCAGACAAAGCTCTTTAACTTGCACACTTGGTTAACTCCGGCTGTGTTAATGCAGTTCCTGGGCTACCGGAGCAGCGAATGGAGATGAAGGTAAGTGCTTCCCTCCTGTAATGAGCTCTGAGACGCAGCACACAGTAAATCTAAATGAAGTTTTTTAAAATCCCTGCAATTTTCATTTTGAAAAGCTTGTTTCCACTTGTGCTCTGCTGGCTCTGCCCCCCTGTACCCTGCTGCATCCCCCCAGCAAGGTCAGGGTGCTCAGGCATCAGGACAGGCTGTCTGGGAAGTAGTGGCATCACCATCCCTTGTGTTCAGAATCCATGCAGATGAGGCCCTCAGTGCCATGGGTTAGTGGTGGCCTTGGCAGCACTGGGGTAATGGCTGGACTCGATGATTGAAAGGTCTTTTCCAACCTGGTTGATTCTCTGATTCTAAGGGTGGCTTCCAAAGGAGGACAAATTACTCCTTTGAACCTCTGAATCTCATAATCTGCGGCTTTCAGACTATCAAAGAGGATGCACAGCAGCTGCACAACCAGAGCACAGGTAGAGACAGGGGATTTGCCCTCTGGCTTGGGAAAATTGGTCCAAGCGTAATAAACCACATAAGATCTTCTATCATCATTTGTTCAGCTCCATAAATCCCAGAGCATAAATCAGGCTGCTGGGGAGAGCGGCTGTGTAGGAATCTCTGCAGGAGGAGGAGGAGTGCTGTGACCTCCTGCAGCATCACGGTGCCAGTTCCAGTGCTCCTCTGGTTACACATGGATTTACTGCCATAGACAGCAAAGGAGCTGCTCAGTCGTAGTACTATAAATACCAGCAGAATGGCGCTTGGTGAATGCTTGTGGTTGAATATTAGGGAAATGCAGAATTCAACAATCCCTAATTGTCCTTCAGTCAACAGCACCTGTTTAAATTACTGTTATTATGGCAAAGATACTGAAATTGCTAACATAAACACAACCAGGGATTGCAGATGCTGTAGCTTTCCCACCAGCAAGTGTTCTGCTGGCTGCTAAATATTTTCCCTTTCAATACAGGAACACCACCTACAGCAGCAGATACCCAGCAATCAGGGGCTGCTCTGGCATCTGCAGGGTGCCTTCAAGCAAGGACAGAACTGGTGAAGGAAGAAAAACACAACACAAAGGCCCTGGGAAGCTCAGGAAGGAAAGGCTGACCATGGACCCACCTCAGGGCTGAGCTGATTAGGTCTTGCCCCATGATACTGAGACTCATGGGACCCACATGTGCTGGGGCTCATGGCTACTGCAGGATGAAGAAACATCTTCTATGAGGGCAACCACTTGATCCAGCTGGGAAGGCAAAGCATCCTGCTGGTAATGATTAAAAGAGGTACGGAAAAGATGTCAAGAGAGACCAATGGAAACATCAGCCATGTGTCACATAAAAACTGACGGAATTTCTTTTCATGGACATGGCCTATTTGTCAATAAATACTGTTTTGGAAGATCTGAACTTACTTTCGGACTTGAGCTGAACTCAGTGCACTGATTCATCTCTCTTCTTTGTCAGAAATGGAGGGATTGCTCATGAAACAGCTGCTAAGGAAGAAAACCAGCCAACACTGCTCCTATGCCAAAAGGCTATGCAGCTATGCAGCTCAGCTGGGGTGGGAGAAGCTGGTCCAGATTGCTTCAAGTTCTTATTCAGTGCAGGGATTTAACAGAGGATCTTCAGAAGGAGCTTCCTTACCATCATCTATAAACTCTCTGGTACTGGTGACTCTCAGTGTCTCCTGAAAACAGAGGCTGGGACCTGGGTCAGCCTCCTGCCAGCAGTACAGCTCAGCTTCTTCTTTCGTGCTCTGCCAAGGAAGCTTCCATCCTTCCCAGATTTGCTGCTCACAATCCCAAACTCAGGAATGGTGAAGCATACTTCACAGCTGCCAAAGCCAACAGGAACACTAAGTATCTCTGGCAGGATCAAACCCAACAGGTCTTACGCCATTCACCAATATGAGGCTCCAGACCCATCCACCAGCACCAGTCACTGCTGCGCTGGGTACCAGGAGCCCTCTGCACACCACAGGATAAGGCCCCATTGATTACACCTTGGCATCCCGCCTTAGAGAGTTACACAGATGACTCAGTCCCTCAACAGCAACAGTAAATTCAATGAGCAATGGTATTTCCACACACAGAGAAAAAAACATGAACACTTGTTAAAAACACCACCAGTGCAGACAGGGAAGAGATCTTGAGCTGACACGAGGCTTTGCACATCACTGAAGCTCAAGCAACTGCAAAATCTGGCCCAGAAAACCTCTGATTTGGTTTTGTGCTTACAAAATACAATTCTAAACCAGACAGCACCAACACCCCCAGCTCTGCTGACGAATTACATTGATTTAACTCTTCTGAGGGGCTCTGGCTGAACTTGATGTCAAAGAGCCTATCTCATCCCTGTTACCATAACTGTAGGTACGAGGTGAGAGCTGCATCTGCTGCACATGCAGTGCAGGGAGGGCTTGCTGCCTACATGGAAAGGGCAGACCAGAGAACAAACATAGTGGGACAAGCCCCATTTGACCACATGGTGATTTATCTACATCGTGCCCGGAGGCTGGGGTTGATTTCAAACCTTTGAGTCCACCTCTTCTCATGTGTTTCCAGGTCTGAAGCTGAGGGGGGGGGGGGGTGTAAGCCTTCATCCTACATACACTTTATTCCTGCTGTTTGGTCCTACAAGGGTTAATGAGACTATTCCTGTGCTCAAGGTAAAACAAGTATCAAAGCTCACAGGACCTAAGTCTGATTTTCTCCTCTGAGGCTTAATTTGCCACTGGTTTTCTCAGGAAGGTAATCACCTTCTTGGAGCTGCTCTTTGCTGCAGGTTCTATTTGGAATCTTCTCAAAATGCCACTGCTGGAGCCACTTTAAAAAGCACCAATAAAATGAACATTAAAAATAACTCAGCACATAATCCATGGCCTCCAGAAGCTATTTCTTATTCGACTGGCAAACCAACTGGTCATACATTTTACATTGCTTCCTCATTACCTTATAAGCAATGGGCTACTTAAAGAACAATGTTATGTATGCTGCAAGTCAAAGCACAGCTCTCTAGCAGGCACCCCACGGCTAACATAAACCCAGCGTGATCACCTAGCAATGAGATGCATTCATTTGTAAATCTGCTGTAAATCTCCAATTTCGATCCTGCGGGAGGTATGGTTCAGGCTGAGTCAGAGCAGGGGAGGATCTCTGCAGCACCTATCCAGGTACAAAACGCTCTACTTAATCTTTGTGTTTGTTTCCTTGGGATACATGAGCCTGAGAATTTGCGGCAGCAGTGTCTGAGAAGCAGTGAATTTCATGCAAGTATTAGAGAAGACACTTGGGAAACAGAGTAAGCTCAAGAACTTGTAGCAGAAACAGAACTGAGAAAGCTCGCGCTGCACATAGCTACGGATAAACCTGCTTCAGAGCATCCTAGAAACCCAGTCAGCTGGTGCCCAGCTTTTTCTCTGGATAAGCTGTACTTCGCAGCACTGCAGGTGGGAGGATGCCTGATCCTGCTGGCTGGGAATGGAAGTGCAAAAGCCCCCACTAGCATAACAGCAAGCTTTTCCAGACCAGGTCCAGGGGCTGCAGGTCTGTGTGGCTCTATTTCCTGGATCTGGATCAACTTTCCTCTTTGAACAAGCAGCAAAGGGCTCCAAATGCCCAGGCCCTGCAGCTTTATTCACAGATTCATTCTTTCATCGAGGTAGATTAATTGCTGCACATTCCACACAATAAAGATGGATCATTCACTTGAAGTAATTAAATTAAAGTAGTAAAGAGTCCAAGTATCTCATAAGAACTGTCTACAATATGCCACATAGGAAGGTACATACACAGAAAATAGGTGAAAATCTAAGTATCATAACTGCTCAATCCTTCCAAAATCCATCTAGGACAACATTATATTTTATACTTAATTAAATACATTTTAAGGTCCTTTCCAATCCTAACTGTTTTATAACTGATTTTTTTATAACTGATTCTGTATCTGGGTTGGTATTTATTAACAGTCAGCTCTGAGACCCCTGGTAAAAATAAGATGGGCTGTAAATTTAAATCAGGCAGCTCATACTACCTCATTTGTGATTTATGCCACGCTTGTGGAAAAGGTCTCATGCACTTGGTGAGAGATGAGATATAAGCAGAGTTCTATCTCTTGGATGAGATATAAGCAGACTCTTCAATTCATAACCAGGAAGGCTATTCTTAAAAGGAAGAGGGAAATCTCTAAGAAATAAAGCACAATTTACAAGCTTTTATTATGGCAACGCACTGCCCAATATTTACGATGGGGAACATCTCCACTAGATCATACTCGACCATCAGGCTTTAATCACGTTCACCTCAAGAAACCAATGAGATATACCTCTCTTCCTCAGTATTAACTGATGCTTCTAATGTAGGTTATACTGGAAAGGGAATAGTGTAATTCTTTCTCAAGAGATTCAAAGAATGGAGACCCAGAGTGGTTTAATTAACGTTAAATAATCAAGGTCAACTTCATATAATTAAATTTAACCACCTATCAGAGTTAATAGGCCACAAGTAATAAACCACAAGAGATGAATGAGAAAGCTAATCCAAAGGTCTCAGAGTCAGTAATATGGTTATTAAAGTACTGACATCTGGCATATGTGCTGCTAGGAAAACAGGGCACTTGAAGACCCACGTCCACCCAAGCAAAAGGCTACCAGAGAAACAGCAGGAAAATGAACGCTGCAGAAGCTCAAGCTTCAAGGATTTTCCGAGCAGAAAAACATCTAACTTTGGAGAATGAAGGCTGAAGAGTAAAGGATGAATATAAGATTCATGCAGCAATGAAGAGAATGTTTTGGAAGCCAAGGATACAAGATGATGTGGCAATAACTAAAGGCAAAAAAGAAGAGATGATACAGACTTTGCTGGAGAACCTTTCCTGCAGCCTTCCTCTTAAACGACATTTGGACGAGTCATACAACATACCCCTGATGAATATTGCAATGAGAGCTTGGTCAAAATGCATCAGAGAAGCACATGGAAGGAACTTAGCTTTAAGATCCCAGAAGATACCAAGAGGCTAAAAATAAGAGGAGATTAAGAAGAACAGAGGCACTTGAGAGTTTTGCTCGCTGCCTTTTTGCTGATGCTACATGCCATTTCTTTTAGGGTGTTTTAATTATTCCTGAGAAAAGCAGTGATTCAAATGGCCAGAAAATACTGTGTTTACAGCAGGCTCAGAGCCATGTCCTAGAAATTAGGAACAAGAAGTTACAGCCCTACTTACTAAAGGTTATCATTCTTTTCCAGCGCTAACCTCACAATTGTACCGATATCAAACAATCGTTGTCATGACACACACTGATTCGAAACAGAAACACAGCTTATTCCCATCAAAAAATCAAGATTTAAATCTAAGATTAAAAGTTCAGAAAAAAGCTATTAGAGATTAGTGGATAACCACTTTCAATTCCACCTTCCAGTCCCAAATGCAATCATTTTTGAGCAGAAATGGATTAGCATCCTCAGCAGTCGCAGCACAACCAACACAAACAACTGTGCATGCCTCAAACCTCCGTGCAGGAGGGCTGGATGTGGCCTGAGGACTGAATCAAAGCAGCTGCAGTGGGGGGTACCTCCCCATACCTGCAGACAGAGCTCTCAGCACAGCGTTCCCAATTCCCTTCTTGCTGTCACAGATGTAATCCCGCACCCATCTGGTCCCATCTCTCCCCATGGGCATCACAGCAGCTTTCCACCCTCTCTGCGGGCGCTGACTGACAGATGCACAGCGGGGGGGGGGGGAACTGAGCCTCTGCATGATTATCTCCTGCTCCCCCAGAAGGATTTAGTTCATTGAGGTTGTTGCTGAGAGACTTCAGTACATGCAGGCTTTTTGCTTGTGAGGTACAAGCCAGTGCGTGTGCACTTCATAGAATCATGGAACGGTTTCAGTTGGAAAGGATGTTAAGATCATCTATTTCTAACCCCTCTGCCATGGACAGGAGACCTTCCACTAGACCAGGTTGTTCCAAGCTCGTCCAACCCAGCCTTGAACACTGCCAGGGATGGAGAATTTATCACTTCTTCAGGCAACCCATTCCAGTGCCTCACCACCCTTACAGTAAAGAACTTCTTCCTTATATCCAACCTGAACCCATTACCCCATGTCCTGTCACTACAGTCCCTAATGAAGAGTCCCTCCCCAACATCCCTGTAGGTCCCCTTCAGACACTGGAAGGCTGCTCTGAGGTCTCCACACAGCCTTCTCTTCTCCAGGCTGAACAGTCCCAACTTTCTCATCCTATCTTCATACAGGAGGTGCTCCAGTCACATGATCATCCTCGTGGCCTCCTCTGGTCTTGCTCCAACAGCTCCATGTCCTTTTGATGTTGAGCACACCATAACTGCACAAAGCTCTGCAAGTGGGGTTTGTTTTACTCCGGTCAGGTGAGACCACAGGGAATCATTCCTGTGCCTGAATGAGCTCCTGGACTTGAGGGGCACAGTAAGGTCTGGTTTAGCTGTCAGGGTATCCTGAACTCACCCACACTGCCCCACAGCATGAGACCCCGCTGGATTTTTCTCTTAGCACTGTATTTTCAAGCTTGAGATTTAGAAACTCAATCTCAGTCTGCCATTAGAATGGCTCAAAATACACAGCACTGCATAACACGTGCCTGTGTAGAGAGAGATAGACACAGATAAACATACACACAAACACACATATATATACATAGGTATATATACACACAGATATACACGCACACCCATGCATGTATACACACACATGCATGACCAGATGCAGCTTTCATCAGTTTCCCTGTGCCTGAACCTGTGGACTTGGCTTCCTTCAACATCTTCTCAGGTATCAGAAGCGCAGGAAAACCACGGTGAAAATCCACACCCTGAGATCCCCCATCACTTTGTCCCAAGACAGAAAGCTATGGAAAACCTCAATGCTTCCAACGCAAATTCTGAACCCAGGTTTTCATCTGTCTGTCCCAAATGTTGCCACGTTTGGTAACACTGCAGAAAACCTGTTTACTGAAGCTTGCTATTTACAGCCCAACTGCCTCTTGCACAGCCAAACCCCACGGGAGCAGCAGTGGGGCAGCCCTGTGAGCCCCAGTGATGCTGAAGCACCTCTGCAGCAGGACACAAAGTGGGGCTCAGCAAAAAGGCAGTTCCCATGTCTGGGTGCTCATGGGCCTCTCCCACGGACTCCATGCCTGATCAGTGGGCTGACACAGAAGCACTTTCTTTCAGTGTCACCACTTTATCTGGCTCCAACCCCCTCCGTGGCCTTACTGCCATCAACACCTTCAGCTGATAAATGTGGTTGATCTGGGCCCACAGGGTCAAAAGTTCTCGATGGAGGGATGAAGACATAAACAGCATGAGCACATAATCCTCCTTACCAAGTTGGGCTAAAAGGAGATTTGACTTTCTAACGTACCATGATACAGTGTATTAAGATGGTTTCAAGCACAGGCACAGGGTGGCATGGGGATCAGGGGCTCTGTTTGGGCAGCAATGAATTAACCCCTTCCACTACATATCGCACCACCCCAATATGGAAGAATTCTTTCCTAATATCTAATTCAAATCTCCCCTCTGTCAGATTGAAGCCATTCCCCCTTGTCCTGTCACTACGGGCCCCTGTAAAATGCCCCTCTGCAGATTTCCTGTAGGTCCCTATAGGCACTGGTAGCTGCTCTAAGGTCTCCCTTTAGCCTTCTCCAGGACGAGCAAGCCCAACTCTCAGCCTGCTGCATCCTTGCAGCATTGAAGCGATAGTGATTTAGTAGCACCAGAACACAGGATACCACAGACAAACCCTTGGAAACCAATGTACTGATGTGCGCTGCTTACTGCAGTCCACGCGGGCATGGGCAGCAAAGTCTTTCCATTAGGCTCAGTATCAGGTACACTGCAAGGGCTCAATCCCTCTCCAACAGGTCCGGGTCTCCTCAGCTTCAGCAGAGGACTGTGAGAAGGCTCTCTACCATCAGCATGGTGGGAAGGAAATGGGAGCAATGGAATTAAAGGAAGGTAAATGGAAGATCTTGCTGGGCAGGAAGGCTGCTCCTCCTGCAACCAACGCTGCAGCCTGGGAGATGTATCCCAGAGGCAGTGGTGGGTCTTGCTCAAAGCCTTAAATGAATTCTTTAATTCATTTAATTCCAGCTGCTTTAAACAGGTAATAAACCTCGAATTCCCACTGGAACGATGGGGAATGCTGGACTATGCTTGGAAATGCCAACACCCAGTCCCCACCTCTACTCAATATAAGCCACAATAATCATCCACGCCAGCCCCAGGATGCAGCAGCATTGGCATCCCATCTCCATCCCTTCCTTTATGTTGTCTGTAAAACCAAGTCTCCCTGGTGCTATTTTGATGCCACATTACGACTCCTTCATACCGGTTTATCCACATAATTACAGCCACCCTAAGATCATGTTAATGCGTCAAGTACCATGTTTAAAAAGAGATATAACAAACTCACATGGAAACCGGGTGCCGAGCGCTGTCTGAACAATTCTCTGCAATTACAATGTCCCAATCCCTGCTGTAATTACTGCAGTGCAGTCAAAACCAATTAATAAGAATGGTGTTAACAGGTCTAATTTGTCTAAATAGGCCAGTCTATTAGTGAACAAATTATATATTGCCACTAGGAAACAAGACAACGCAACCCCGAGTAATAGCAAAAGTTGATATGAGAGCGTTCACTGAAGACTCCAGTTGTCACTGGGTTCAGTCCCAGTATCGGCTCCCATATGGAGAGCTGGAGCTTAGTTAAAAGCAGCATCCTCAGAAGTTTCCAGTTCTGGGGGAAGCTGGACACAGCACAAGTCCTTTTTCCTTGTAGGTGGCTCCTTAAAATGGGAATAATGCTTCCCATACCTCCCATTAAGGAAAGCACAAGATCATCCCAATGGAATGGATACGTTATTAGCTAAGTTAGTGAAGCCGTAATTATTATAGCCCTCCTGGGCTGACAGCTACCAGTTTATAGGCCTGCAGGGAGATAAATACAGCATTTACACGTACATATAATCATTTTATTTCTCGATTAAATATTCATTTCCAAAGGGTTTCCCAGCAGGCACAGGATTTACAGAATCCCTCTGCAGCCCAGTGCCTGCCTGCTGCTGGCCTGGGTGCTCCTGGCTGCTGCAATGGCTGCTGTTGCCTTTCCATGACATCTCAGGACCAGCGACAGATCACAGAACTACAGAATGGTTTGGGTTGGAAGGGAGCTTAAAGCTCATCAGTTCCAACCCCTGCCACGGGCAGGGACACCTTCCATTAGAGCAGGTTGCTCCAAGCCCCCTCCAACCTGGCCTTGAGCACTGCCAGGGATGGGGCAGCCACAGCTTCTCTGGGCACCCTGTGCCAGCGCTTCAGCACCCTCACAGGGAAGAGCTTCTACCTAAGAGCTCATCTCAGTCTCCCCTCTGTCAGGCTAAAGCCATTCCCCGTTGTCCTGTCCCTACAGGCCCTTGTCCAAAACCCCTCTTCCAGATTTTTTGTACCCTTTAGGTACTGGAAGTCTATTAGAAGGCCTCCCTGGAGCCCCCTCTTCTCCAAGGCTGAACCAGCCCAGCTCTCCCAGCCTGCCTTCACAGGAGAGGTGCTCCAAGGACTAATGCCTGAAGGACTATCGCCACTCACTTTGATGACTATATTCACACTTTTATGGGGATTCCAGGGTATGGCACCACATCCACACCAATGGGGAACATCTTTAATTCCTGGAATGCCAGTGGATGCCACCAGATAGCCTCTGCTGAGATGTTGCCACCTCCAAATTGCTCTGATCTTTTTGTCTTCTTCAGAAGAGCAAACACAATCTTGCAGTACCTCACCAATTATTTTGGCCTAAACAAACAAATTGGGAATTACACACAACTTCCAGAACGAGACCAATCTGGATAACACTGCTAAGCCAAACAGAGGGGCATTATCATCATCGTAACAAGCTCTCCAAAGCACAGGAGTCCACAGAACCCTCGTCCCAGTCTTCAGCAGCAGCTGGTTTTGCAGGGATAAACATGGATTCGTGGGCAGTTCCATCTGCTGGGCCACCTGAAATGGCAACGCTGGAAAAAAACCCAACCATGAAAACCCCCCAAATCTATGTTTTACTCCAGGAATGACACATTCAGCCTCCCAGCTGGCTTCTAAATCATTCTGCCTCCCAGATCTATGCGCAATGGTACTTAAAAATACTTCTCACCATTAGGGAAGAGAGGATGAAGACGGCAAGTGAGAAAGAGCATCTGCTCTCAGACTAGTGAAGAGCTCAAAGTTGACTGCAAAGGGCTGTAAGGAAACCTAAGCAGGTTATACAGCAGAAAATCCTGACAGCCTGAGAAGAGTGTGTTATGCTGGAGTTCTCCTGTGAAGACAGGTACAGGGCACAGATGCTCAAGGCTCTGGTTAGGAAGTGGCTTCGGATGAATTCAAGCAACATTTGTTACTTGGTTTTACATCAGTGACTGATAAAGCCCCTGACTACACCTGCACTTATGTGGTCCCTGGAACTAAAGCACCCCATAACCTTTATGTAGGATGTGCTTTGATGTATGAATGCACAAGCCCTTTCTTCCCCCTCTAAGAAACAGAAAAACAACCACAAATGAGATGCTGAAGAAGCACTGTTTCTGGGATGCAGTCAAATTAAAACAAACAAAACCAACCTCAAAAACTCACATAAGTTTTTGGGCTCCCTGGGAATGTCCCTGTTGATTTCCATGGCTTTGGGCAAGGCACAGACTGTGCAAACTGGCTAAAATCAGGTTTCCAGCACTGCTCTGGTGGATGCTACCAAGCTCTGCCTTTGGGCTGCAAAGCACAAACACACACACACGTAACTCTCCATGTTAAGATAAAGCAAATACCTACTTGCATTTACTGCCAAAACCTCTGAAGATGCACTTAAAACATGCAATCCCTCATCAGATCCTGAGCAGCTCAGGTCCTTGGGTCTTCTATAGCTGCTGCCCTTTCCCAATGAAAAGTATAAGCTGCCCCTTAACTGAATTGGACAATTGAAAATTAAAGAGATTTAAAACAACAAATGGCTCCTCAGCCTTCCCTGCAGCAAGGCCGGAGACATTTAATTGATCTTTAGCTTAGCTGCCAAACCAGAAAACAAGCAAGCATTGGGAATACCTGCCTTATGAAGCGAGTAACTCATCTTTCTCCAGCAACAGCTCTGCGTTGTTTTCTTCTTTAAACCACTGAGAAAGCAATGAAAAGAGAAAGCTACTGGGACCACAATTCAGAACAAAACACCTCTGTAACAATACTCAGGGGACCTGAGCACAACCTCCCCATGTCACAGGGGATATTCCACTTAAGCCATGCCCATAACAAACGGAAACACAATACACGCAAACCAGGAGGCAATGCAACCCCCGCTCCTGCCACACACTGCAGCTGATGAGCTGGATCCTGGAACAGCCGTGGGGTTAACCTTGGCAAGATGATGTTGAAACACTGGAAAGGATACAGGAGACAGCCGTAACAATCACTAGATGGGAGAAAAACGTCTTATAATGAGAAATGTGGAGCTTGATCTGTTCAGGTTGTCTAAAGCAGAGCGAGAGGTAACTTGATTATAGCATGAAACCTCCTTCACAAAGGAAGACAGTGCAAAAGAAGGGCTTTGTATCTCTGCAATAAGGAATAAAAGGAATCACTGGCTGGAAGCTGAAGGCAAGAAAGAGCCAACAAGGAAAGTATTTTTATCCTATGAATCATTAATCTCTCCAGTAGGCTATCAAATAGAGCAGCAAACATGCTAATTTCTTGGAGATGCCACGTGAAGCTTGGACATGATCCTGCACAGGAAAAGTGTGGTCAGACACAGCGTGCCCTGTGCTGAGATGAGCAGGTGGAAACACAGCAGCTCATGAAATGCTGGAGCAGGGACAAAGATGACTCAACAGTCCCTTCTGGATTGACCTTCTGAGTCTTCGTAATGAAGCCAGCTCGGCATCTCACGCTGACAGGGAGCAGCATGGTACGCACTGGAACATGCTCAGCCATATGAAAATGGAATAAATCTTCCTTTCAAAAGTCAGTTTCTAAGAAATTTGGAGATATGGACAGCATCATTACGTTCTGCTTTTGAGGCTTTCAACATACTTGAAATTGTAATAGGCAATAAATAAGTATCCTGGGCTGCATCAAAAGGAGTGTGACCAGCAGGTCGAGGGAGGTGATCCTGCCCCTCTACTCTGCTCTGTGAG